>JASGCC010000156.1:600000-757141 GCA_030067915.1 Hydractinia echinata
AACAGAAGTTCTCAACTATCTCTAACGAGCCACTGTTGTACATCATTAAAGCTGGAAATACTTCATTCTCTATAATCTCACCTTTGCAACGCTTGCATACAAACTGAATGTCAGCTCTTAACCTTCCACCAATACTACTGCACTTCTTATGTACCCAATGCTTGCAAGTCTGACAAAAAATTGAATTACTACCAACCCCTTTCCTGCAACCTCCACAAGGCCACTTTCCAACTACAAGGTCACACTTGGCTGCAATGCTACTAATCATGACTTTAGACTTTGCTGTGTTCACCCTTAGCCCTTTCTCTTCTAGTCCTTTCTTCCACTTCTCAAACTTTTCAACTAATTCTTCCATAGACTCTGCTATGAGAACCAAATCATCTGCATACAATAACTCCCATGGACAACCTGTTCTGAACTCCATCGACAGCGCTTCTAAGACTAGAACAAACAACAAAGGACTAAGTACAGAACCCTGATGTACACCAACATTTACACTAAATTCATCACTAAGTGAATCGTTAATCCTGACACGACTTCTAGCATTGCTGTACATAGACTGTACCATCGTAACTAGCCACTCATCCACACCTAATTTTCTCATAGCCCACCAAATAACTTTACGTGGCACTCTATCAAAAGCTTTCTCTAAATCTACAAAGGCAAAATAGAGATTCTTTCTCTTTCCTAAATACTTTTCCTGAAGCTGTCTTAGTAAAAATATTGCATCTGTAGTGCCACGCCCTGGAACAAAACCAAATTGCATCTTATCTATATCAATTCTTTCTCTAAGTAACTTATCAATCACTCTTTCAATAACTTTCATTACTTGATCAACCAACTTTAAACCTCTATAGTTACCTCTTTCTAATGCATCACCCTTGCCCTTGAAACAATTCACTATTACACTCGACTGCCACTCACTCGAAATAGCACCATCCTTTATAATCTGATTAGTAAGACTTGGTAAAGATGGTAAAAGCATCTGGATATATTGGAGTTGAGCTTATTACAAGTCTTGCTAATCAGATTATAAAGGATGGTGCTATTCCGAGTGAGTGGCAGTCGAGTGTAATAGTGAATTGTTTCAAGGGCAAGGGCGATGCATTAGAAAGAGGTAACTATAGAGGTTTGAAGTTGGTTGATCAAGTAATGAAAGTTATTGAAAGAGTGATTGATAAGTTACTTAGAGAAAGAATTGATATAGATAAGATGCAATTTGGTTTTGTTCCAGGGCGTGGCACTACAGATGCAATATTTTTACTCAGACAGCTTCAGGAAAAGTATTTAGGAAAGAGAAAGAATCTCTATTTTGCCTTTGTAGATTTAGAGAAAGCTTTTGATAGAGTGCCACGTAAAGTTATTTGGTGGGCTATGAGAAAATTAGGTGTGGATGAGTGGCTAGTTACGATGGTACAGTCTATGTACAGCAATGCTAGAAGTCGTGTCAGGATTAACGATTCACTTAGTGATGAATTTAGTGTAAATGTTGGTGTACATCAGGGTTCTGTACTTAGTCCTTTGTTGTTTGTTCTAGTCTTAGAAGCGCTGTCGATGGAGTTCAGAACAGGTTGTCCATGGGAGTTATTGTATGCAGATGATTTGGTTCTCGTAGCAGAGTCGATGGAAGAATTAGTTGAAAAGTTTGAGAAGTGGAAGAAAGGACTAGAAGAGAAAGGGCTAAGGGTGAACACAGCAAAGTCTAAAGTCATGATTAGTAGCATTGCAGCCAAGTGTGACCTTGTGGTTGGAAAGTGGCCTTGTGGAGTTTGCAGGAAAGGGGTTGGTAGTAACTCAATTTTTTGTCAGACTTGCAAGCATTGGGTACATAAGAAATGCAGTAGTATTGGTGGAAGGTTAAGAGCTGACATTCAGTTTGTATGCAAGCGTTGCAAAGGTGAGATTATAGAGAATGAAGTATTTCCAGCTTTAATGATGTACAACAGTGGCTCGTTAGAGATAGTTGAGAACTTCTGTTCCTTAGGTGATATGTTGGGCAGTGAAGGGGGTGTTGGAAGAAGTGTTAATTGCAGGATAGGTTCTGCTTGGAAAAAGTTCAGAGAGTTACTTCCTTTGTTGACCAGCAGAGTCTTGTCAATTGAGGTAAAAGGTAGGTTGTATGAGGCCTGTGTAAGAAGTGTTATGTTGTACGGTAGTGAGACATGGGCAGTGAAGCAGGAAGATCTTGACCGTTTAGAAAGGAATGATATGAGAATGGTTAGGTGGATGTGTAACGCCAGTCTGAGAGACAGAAAGAGTTCAGATGAGCTAAGAAGCAGGCTAATTATCCGTAGAATTAAAGATGTTATCCAGATAAGAAGATTGAATTGGCTGGGGCACTTGGAAAGAATGGAGGAGGATAATTGGGTAAGAAAGTGTAGAGACTTGATAGTTCCTGGGGCAAAGCCCAGAGGCAGACCGAGAAAGACTTGGCAGGAGGTTATAAGGACAGACTTGATACAGCGGAAGTTGAGTTTAGATCTAACACAGTCTAGATCAGATTGGAAGAGGGTCATTAATATACCCCGTCCAACCCATGCTAGCATGGAAAACGGACGTTAAGCCGAGAATGATGAATGATGATGATGTAATAAGCTCAATTCCAATATATCCAGATGCTTTTACCATCTCTGCAACAATACCTGATACTCCTGCAGCCTTGCCAATCTTCAATTTCCTAATAGCCTCCACTACCCATTCCGTCTTGATCTGCATAGCTGGCCCTTCTAAACATCATCATCAGACAAATTATCCTCATCCCAATCAAACTCAGTCTTAAGCAACCTCTGATAATAATTCTTCCAAGCTACCCTTTTCTCCTCCTCTGTGCTAGCCAAAACACCTTCATCATTACGTATACACTTCTCACCTACAACATCTTGATTAGTCTTCTTCATTTGCTTTGCTATCTTGAATACCTCATTGCGCTGGTCTTCCCTTCTTAACACATCTGCAAATCTGTTTCTCTCTGCTTCTGATTTTGCCTTATACACTGCTGTACGAGCACGACGCTTAGCTTCTAAGTAAATATTTTTACTACCACCTGACTTCCACTCTTTCCAAAGTTTCCTCTTTTCCTTTATACACGGGTCAACCTCATTATTCCACCACCAGGTCTGTCTATGTCTAGCTGGTCCTTTCGTCCACCCACAGGTATCATCAGAAGCTTCTAGAAGACAATTCTTCAAAGTAGTCCAAATACTTTCAACATTGTCACTATCACATTGACCATTGTGGGCTAACTGCTGAACTTTTGCACTAAATTGTCTTGCTACAATCTCTTCCTTCAGCTTCCAGACTTTACGACGGGGCCTGTACTTTCCCTTGGCTTCTTTAACACTCTTCAAGATAATATCACAAACCAGCAACCTATGCTGGGAAACACACTCTTCCCCCGATATAACTTTCACGTCCTTCACCACTTTCTTGTCTGACTTTCTAACCAGGAAGTAATCTATCTGTGTCTTAAAGCCACCTGACTCAAATGTTATCAGCCTACTCTGTCTCTTACTGAATGATGTGTTGCAAACCACCATGTCCGTTGCCATTCCAAACTCAAGCAATCTCTCCCCTTCCTTATTTCTGCTCCCAAATCCATAGCCTCCATGCACACCTCTATAACCTTCAGATGACTTCCCAACATGACCATTAAAGTCACCGCCCACCATGACAAGTTCAGTGTCTCCAAACTTTGATGTGACTGCTATTAACTCATCATAAAACTTATCTTTATCTTCCTCACTGAGTCCACACTGTGGAGCATAAACTGACAGAAAAGTGACAATCCTATTACCTATCAAAAACTTTATCACTATAATACGACTATTAACACGCATAACATCTATTATTTTTTCTACCCACTTCTCTGCAACGAATATGCCAACTCCTCCATATCCATCACTATTACCAATCCAAAAAAGCTTATACCTTGCCCTCCTACCTTCCACAAATCTCACTGAAGCTCCTCTCCACCTGACTTCCTGAACACAACACATATCAACAGATCTACGTTCTAACATTTCAACTACTTCACCTGCTCTACCTCTCAGAGTACCAACATTTACACTAGCCATCCTCAACCTAGTGTTATCTACCTTGTGATGTGATAGCTGGGTAACGGTCTGACGATGCTCACACCTGACATCTGTCCTACCGTGCGCGACACCTTCACTCCTTAGAGTTCCAGCCCCGTTTACGCAGTTTGTCTGATCAACTGTTCTTACGGCCATTAATAAAGAGTTTTGGCATTGTTTTACAGCTGGATGCCCTTCCTAGCGCCAGATGCCCTTCCTAGCGCCAACCGTTCACAGACCGGACTGGGTGTTTTTTAAAGTGACACCATCACTATGTGGCATTTCATGGGACTTCCACAATCGCCCCTTTAAACTAAGGTATGGTGGAGGACGTTCAACTCCTCTCTTGTCTCTTAAAGAGACCCTTCACCAAATCAATCAATTGTGACGATTCCAGGGAATTTGATAACAACCTATAATTATCGATCACTATTTAGCGATAATTCATGAAAAAAAGAACAGAATTATCGATAAATAAAATGGATTAGCGATCAGGTCATTAGCGATAAACAATGCTGAGCTATAATTATCGGTAATTTGATTTGCTTTGTCCGCAGATTATCAATAATAGTGCAATATGGCCGACGCATAAATTTTTTAGCTTATTATGCGAAAAGCAAGCTAGACAACATTCTTTTAATGTTTGTCGATTAAATAACCTGCAAAACAGCAAAAACGGCTTGCTTGATGTTTTCAACTATTTCAACTATTCCGAGTGAGTGGCAGTCAAGTGTAATAGTGAATTGTTTCAAGGGCAAGGGTGATGCATTAGAAAGGGGTAACTATAGAGGTTTGAAGTTGGTTGATCAAGTAATGAAAGTTATTGAAAGAGTGATTGATAAGTTACTTAGAGAAAGAATTGATATAGATAAGATGCAATTTGGTTTTGTTCCAGGGCGTGGCACTACAGATGCAATATTTTTACTCAGACAGCTTCAGGAAAAGTATTTAGGAAAGAGAAAGAATCTCTATTTTGCCTTTGTAGATTTAGAGAAAGCTTTTGATAGAGTGCCACGTAAAGTTATTTGGTGGGCTATGAGAAAATTAGGTGTGGATGAGTGGCTAGTTACGATGGTACAGTCTATGTACAGCAATGCTAGAAGTCGTGTCAGGATTAACGATTCACTTAGTGATGAATTTAGTGTAAATGTTGGTGTACATCAGGGTTCTGTACTTAGTCCTTTGTTGTTTGTTCTAGTCTTAGAAGCGCTGTCGATGGAGTTCAGAACAGGTTGTCCATGGGAGTTATTGTATGCAGATGATTTGGTTCTCATAGCAGAATCGATGGAAGAATTAGTTGAAAAGTTTGAGAAGTGGAAGAAAGGACTAGAAGAGAAAGGGCTAAAGGTAAACACAGCAAAGTCTAAAGTCATGATTAGTAGCATTGCAGCCAAGTGTGACCTTGTAGTTGGAAAGTGGCCTTGTGGAGTTTGCAGGAAAGGGGTTGGTAGTAACTCAATTTTTTGTCAGACTTGCAAGCATTGGGTACATAAGAAGTGCAGTAGTATTGGTGGAAGGTTAAGAGCTGACATTCAGTTTGTATGCAAGCGTTGCAAAGGTGAGATTATAGAGAATGAAGTACTTCCAGCTTTAATGATGTACAACAGTGGCTCGTTAGAGATAGTTGAGAACTTCTGTTACTTAGGTGATATGTTGGGCAGTGAAGGGGGTGTTGGAAGAAGTGTTACTTGCAGGATAGGTTCTGCTTGGAAAAAGTTCAGAGAGTTACTTCCTTTGTTGACTAGCAGAGTCTTGTCAATTGAGGTAAAAGGTAGGTTGTATGAGGCCTGTGTAAGAAGTGTTATGTTGTACGGTAGTGAGACATGGGCAGTGAAGCAGGAAGATCTTGACCGTTTAGAAAGGAATGATATGAGAATGGTTAGGTGGATGTGTAACGCCAGTCTGAGAGACAGAAAGAGTTCAGATGAGCTAAGAAGCAGGCTAAGTCTCCGTAGAATTAAAGATGTTATCCAGATAAGAAGATTGAATTGGCTGGGGCACTTGGAAAGAATGGAGGAGGATAATTGGGTAAGAAAGTGTAGAGACTTGATAGTTCCTGGGGCAAAGCCCAGAGGCAGACCGAGAAAGACTTGGCAGGAGGTTATAAGGACAGACTTGATACAGAGGAAGTTGAGTTTAGATCTAACACAGTCTAGATCAGATTGGAAGAGGGTCATTAATATACCCCGTCCAACCCATGCTAGCATGGAAAACGGACGTTAAGCCGAGAATGATGATGATGATTTCATAAAGTGTATTAATATTCTTTTTAGAATCGTAAATATAATTTGTTTGATCGCTGTAAAGAATAAAAAAATAATTTAGTTAGTCTCTTTTAATTTTTTTTGTTCTGCAAAATATCGCACGCTGTAAACATGCGGCGCTGTCCAGACCCGTTTTATTTTAGATTCTTCTTTTGGACGCAATGGCTGCGCTGGAACAAAACGTTATTAAATTAACTTACTACTTTATAACAAGTAAGAAACAAGTTTCTTTTTGTATAAAAGTCGACGCCAATAAATTTACAGCTTTTTTAAAACTAAAACAAGTCTGAGTTACGGGAGCTAGCTAGCCTCTAACAGTTGCATTGGAATAATTTTAATTGTGATCGTTTATAATTTGCCAAACTTTCAACAAAAAGCAGGAACAAAACCTTATTGAATTAGCTAGCTACTTTATGACAAGTAAGAAACAAGCTTCTTTTTGTATAAAAGTCCCCACACCAGTGAATTTATAGCTTTCTTAAAACTAAAACAAGTCTGGATCAAGGGAGCTAGCTAGCTAGCCTCAGCTGTTGCTTTGGAATAATTTTAGTTGTGATCGTTTAATTTGCCAAACTTTCAGACTGAAAAATTATATTATATCGGCAAATAAAATAAGAAAATCTGCTTAAATGCAAATTGATACAGCCAAATTAGGGGGTGTTTTTGTTTGTGCCACTTAAAGCCCTGTTTACACAAACCACACAACATACAAAACACTACTGGAAAGTCCTGTTTTTAACCATGTTAGATTTTTTTCACTGCTTGCATGCCGGGAGATTTCTTTATATTACACAAAATTGCAGTACCAAAAATATCATTTTTAGACACTGACACAATAAAGCTAGTGCGTGGTCATTCTGTAACTAATTTTTCCCACACCTGTTGAATTATGTAACTTTTTGTTAATATTTTTTTGGAGTGCCAGTAAAATCCTGTATCGGACATTTCATTTATGGGAGGTGTCGTTTTGGGCGAAAATTTGCATTGCATATTCCTTTATATTTAGAATTATGGTGTTACATGGTGGAGAAGAGTTTTGTGTGCTTCAGAAATCTTGATGGTTCCCATGGTCCACTCCTGAGTTATATATTTATAGTAATGTATTTTAACCAAAAAATAAATTTAGCCTCTTATTTTTGGTCACACGCGATAGTGAAGTTACCTATAAATTAGGGTCTGTTCATACGTCAAAGCTTTTCTCTAGGTCCGCTCATCACGATTTTCTGATTTTTTACACAGTTATTTATAAATAAATACTAGGAAGTAACATTTTTGGATTTAAGATGATTATCATTAATTTTTTCTATAAATGGTTTAAAATATTATTGCAGATCATTATCTAGTCCTACATGCGGCCTCTGGTTTCAAATTTTTTTTCACATTTTCTTAAAATTGATAAAATATAACCTGAGAACAAGATTATTTACCAATTTCAGTTGATTTAATGCTACCACCCAAAATTAACCGTAAATAAGGTTTTCATGTTTGTCTAAAAATTTCATTATTTATTCTCATATTTGATAATCGCGTGTGAGCATTAAGATGTAAAGTTGTTTCACTGTACAGAAATAATTTTGATATGGTTTACATTATTAGTAAGTAGCACAATTTAAATTTTAGAAAATTTCTTTGTTTATATATATATATATATATATATATATATATATATATATATTTTTAAATGTTAAACTTTGAAATTGTTGTTAAAGGGGAATTAAGCCTCAAACTTAAATAGCATTATTTCGGTTAACATTATGTTCATTTCCCAAATTCTGTTTAAAATTTTGAAAAATAAATATTATTTGGGTTGATTTTAATATAAAAGTTTCCCCTTCTATGAGCGAACGGTAAGCGCCATTTAAATTTTCTGAGGCCACGGCTGATTCTGGAAACTGTTATATCGTGACGTATCTTACGCTGAAGAAGCATAAGCTTGCGCTGAGCGCAAGCAGCGAGATATGGAAAATTAAAGCTCCTGCTCTGACTCCCCTATTTCTAGAATATTCAAGTGACTCTAGTGAAACGTCAGTAACAGGATGTTACATGAATAAGCCTGAATACTCCAAAGCAGAACTTGAAAAAGTGACTTATGAATCTAGTGATAGCGAAGAAAAAGACGAATTGAATTCAGGCAGACTTGAAAATTTGCATTGGTGTACCTGTACATGTTGCGTTATTTTCAATTCCTTCACTCTTGTGGAATGCAAGTGTTGCCAAGAATTTCCCAATTTATTGAATGACAAGTTGAATAATAACAAAGGATTTTGAAATTTTATGTTTGAACCGCACAGTGTTAGAGACAGCCAGCATACGACATCGACGATAGCAGAAAAATATAAAACTCTCCACATATACTAATAAGTAAGTTTTTCTTCAAAAAATATGTTTCTCGTAAATATTTTCAAAGACCATATTTCTCATAGTCACACCAAAATAAAACATTCTTCGTATCTTATCTTCTCACTTTTCGCTTTATAATCTTACAGGTCCACGCGCTATGAAAATACACACCATCGCAGATTATTTAATTAAATTAAAAATAATGTCATTCCTTGAATATCAAATGAAAAAGGAGAAGAGCCCTTGTGCCTCAAGTAACAATTTGTTTCAAAGAAGTTTTGATGAATGAATAATTGATTCGTTGTACGGAAATGAGGTACACGTACACCAGTTACTGACAGTACATGGCCTGGGTACATTATTATGAAAGGCTTGGAAAAGGATGTCGCGTGGTGATTCCAGCTTGTGTTGTGCGAAAAATAAGGGAAGAATTTCCTGATCCAAATGGAAAGTATACTGGTTTCAAAGAATTTGTTGATATATAACGGGACTTAGCATTTTCAAACAAACAATAACAACAACGAAAAAGCGAAATAAAGTACAACGGACCAGAGTTATTTTTTTTGAATCGTTACGTTTGTTCACATTGTGTAAACAACTTTAAAAAAGACGAAGAGATCAAAAAATTGAAATGAGCGTAAAATACGTCATAGATCTCCATCGCAGATATTGTTTTGATTTTAACATGGCGATTACTGTTGTCAACTTTTATGCTAGAAAAGGGATGTAAATTCAAAGAATTTCAATTTTTTTTATATACCATCAAAATATGTAGGGTTTGTAAAAGATAATTCCGAAGAAAAAAAATTTGGGCTTAATTCCCCTTTAACTATAAATTATAATATATCATGAGGAAAGTATTTACATAGTTTTTGCATTTTACGTTACAAAATAATATGAAATGGAAATGTTTATGTATTCATTTTAGTTTTACCTTGTGTTACCAAATTATTTCCTTATGAGGGTGGAATAATTTCTAAAGGAAGAAACTGTTTGCAGGAAAAACTATGCAGCCATCAGGAAAGATCAAATAATTTCAAAAATAAATTTTTGAGGAAACAGCAAGATTAAAGAATAATTGTCTGAGGAAATAATGCAAAAAAATTTCTGAAAAAAACCCCAGCAAAATTAAAAAATAATTTTATGAGGAAACAATGCAAATACTAAAATGTAAATTCTTCCATAGTGTCAATTTGTGAAAATATAAAACCACACCTTTTTTGTATACTCACGCCTTAACAAATAAATGTATTTACTTACTTACTTACTTACTTACTTACTTACTTACTTACTTACTTACTTACTTACTTTTACTTAAGGACATTAAGTGTCAGTATTGTGTTCTTTATAAACGTGTTTCTTAAATTAGGAAAACAACTGTGTTGCCATTGGCTTCATAGGTAACATCCCCTCCCCATGTCCTTCTTGATATGGTATTCCATTCTTGAAGTTAAGCAGAAAAATTCCCTGGATAAAAAACACACTAAGATTTCCATTTAAAATGCTTCTCATGTAAATTGAGAACAAAACGACTTGTATGTATAATCCTCTATTTTCCCCCAAAAGACAACGAAATCAATAAAAATACAAAGACCCTCTTCCCCCCAAAATTTGGACGTCCAAGGATGACTCTATGCATTATGAAAGAAAAATAGCCAATGACCCCTTCCCCAGCCTTGTTACAAAATTTGTCTGGGATAGAAAGTGACACATTTTATTTATTTGTAACAAAGAGTACATGAAACGCGCGCCCTATTAAATTTCTTGGTTTACTGATTTTGTTACAAACTTTGTTTTGAAAAGAAAAAGTGGTACAGTTTCCTAGAGCAAGAACTACATGAAAACGCGCTGTTGAAGTAAACAAAACACATAACTATGCACATGTTCGACGGCTGTCCTCTTGCTTTATTCTCTAGATTATGATCCTATAAAAAATAAAATTTATCCTGACTAAAAATCAAGGTAACTAGCTAAACTTTCTTGGTCAATTTTGAATCTTCTGATTGCTTTCCTTATCTAGAAAATAATTATCTAAAAAGAAGAAAATAACACAGATCAAATATCCCCAAAGTCCCTGATTCGCTACATAGTTTCATTCTGAAATTTTTAGTATTTTTATTTCCATTTCTACTAATGTTAGTAAGGGTTGGGAGCAATTATATAAAATTATATTGCAATTTAATTAATATTATAAAAAAAAAATAATAAAGAATTATTAGCTTTCAGACACGGTGTTTTTCCCTGTGCGCATGAAACTTTTCGCAGCAAGGGATCAAAACTCGGCTTCCTTAGCTTGCTAGCATTTATCAAGTACCGCTGTCATTATTATTTTAATTTATGCTAATTTAGCCCTAGCAAAATAGCGATAAATAGCGATAAATAAAAAAAATCCCTTAGTGGTATTTATCAATAATTTTATATTTTTAATATAAATTATCGATAAAACTTTTTGCTTAGCGATCAGGCGCTATAAGTGATCGATAATGAAAAATTATCGCTAAATAGCTTGTTATCAAATTCCCTGGAATCGTCACAATTAACCTTTATAATATCTATGCATTGATAAAGTTTGAATGCACATCCTTTAACAGGTCTAAAATTATTGATGACGAAAAACATCAAAATTTGCTATTACTTAATGACATAATTTATGCAACATAATAAAATCTGGAATTCTTTAAATGTGAATATCTTGAGAACGAAAAGAGCTTTTTAAAAAATTTAAAAAGACTTGTTAACCAACTTTTTAAGCTCTGTAATATAAGTCCAACATCATTTTATACCTTGGGTTCCCTTTAAATTGGAGATTTCCCAGTCTGTCAAAGTTTCTTAAAAGTTTCTTAAAATTTAGCCTTTCTAAGTCTAATATTTTCAACCAACCAACCTATTAACCTTCTACGTTTTCAAGTAAGCTACAGGGACTTTTTAGCAATTACGGTCTTGTTTTGGTAGTTTTACACAAACTACAGGGATGTTTTAGTACAACAAAATTACCATTCATTACCAGCACAACAAAAAAGTTTATCTTGTAGTTAATGAGTATCTTAATTTTCAAATTCCCCCGAAGTACAGTACAGTACAGTAAAGTTCATATTTTCATATTTTTGATTGCTGTTGTTTATGAATTCTATAGACTCCGTGCTGAAAAATTCTCGACAGGTTATTGTTGTTTTAACAACAATTTTCCCTGATCATCATCTATTATGAAAGTTAATATTCCTATGAGCATGTATGCTAAAGCTTACATCCGGACTGTACTGTAATGCGTGTGATTCAATAATATACATTGCAGGGTGTTTTCGAAACATCTTTTGCAACTTCATAGCTATAGAAAACTCTCCGTTTTTCGTTTCGTTTTTTTTACTGTCCCTGTGCGGATTAGCCTGCACTCCCGTGCTCTTTTAGTCAAGTCTAGTTTGTATAAATATGGCGCACTGTGGCGATTAGCGTCAGAGTGTTTTTATTATCATAAAGAACAGAGATATATTATTATTCTTATACAGTCCTTTTTATTCATTCCAAATATTGGTCTACCGAGCCGGATACCAGACGAATAAGTTGTGGTATTTAAATATTTAAGCATTAAGAAATTATTTACAAGTTTTTATTGTACATGTGGTAAAAAAGTTAAAAATGGTTGATGTTGAAAGAAAAATATGCGCATGTATGGCATTGTTAGACACTGTTAAAATTTTTTTTGATACAGCCGTTAAAAATGTTTCCACAAATTATGAAGAAGATAAATTGGATTTTTTAAAATCAGCGAAGGATACTGCTGAACTAAAGTTTAATAAATTAATGGAATTGGATGAAGAAATTACAGATTTATTATTAGACAATGCAGATGAACTTCAAAAACATTCAGATTGATCGATGAATCAACAGATTGAA
Organism: Hydractinia echinata; assembly: GCA_030067915.1. NCBI lineage: Eukaryota > Metazoa > Cnidaria > Hydrozoa > Anthoathecata > Hydractiniidae > Hydractinia > Hydractinia echinata. Next base: position 612,569 of record JASGCC010000156.1, read on the forward strand.
TTCAAAACAAAAAGTAAAGAACTCGAAAGATTTATTAGTAAACATAGTGAAGAAAATTTGAGTACGTCAAGTGCTACTAGTGGTATATCTCTGGGAGGAAATGTCGTTAAATTACCAAGAATAAACATTGAAAATTTTTTGGGACATCCTATGTGTTGAAGTTCGTTCCATGACGAGTTTCAGGCACCTGTTGACAATAACCAAAGTTTGTCACGAGTTGAAAAACAGGGTTCCCACAGAAATTTTCTAAAACTTTTCCCTGAGCTTTCAAGAAAAGCATATAAAATTCCCTGGACATGACCCTTGAAAAGTATATTATTTTCCCTGGGTCACATAAAAAAACATATTGTTTTCCCTGGGTCTCCAAGGTAATAAACATTAAGCATACTAAGTTCAATTCCTGGTTCCCCAAGTAAAAAACAGCAGGCATTAGATATTACTAAATAGCGTCTAAAAAACTAGGGTCATTAAATAGAAACATAAATATTAGACAGTGGGAGAAATTGAAACTGAAATTGAAACATTTGGGTGTATATTATCCAGCATTTGAATACAGGTGTGTATGTAAACTTCAGCAAAAGAAGATTTATGTACTTCTGAACACTGCTAACTGCCAGAAACTGTTATTCCATTTAGCTTGATATTAGTCTGAAGTTAACTACTGCAGAACAGTTTCAAGCCCAGAAAGTGGAACATTGACTTAAGACAGGTTAGTGGGTAGCCAGGCCCATCTAATAAGGTAAATGGTGCTGGTTAAAAACGTATCTTGAGAAGTTTGACTTCAGTCCAAAATAAAACAAAACGAAATGGGTTACAGTCAAACAAAAACTAAAGATCTATCCAGAAGACAAAATCAGTCCAACACAAAAACAAACAAAATAGAAACAGCCAGTTGTTTAGTCGTTTTTATTTACAAACTTTCCTCCTCTTCTCCTCTAAAACCAAGAGTGCTTCATCTAAGCTTTTTACTTGAGTTTTCAACTCAACACTTCTTCTTTTCAATGCATTTGCCTTGGTTACAAGTGACACAACGTTATCTTTATCTTTTTCAGCTTTCTCTACTGATGAAACGAATTCTTTGTCTAATGCTTCACATGTCTTCTGCAAATCATCACGTTTAGCTTTTGTGTCTCTTATTTCATCATTTAATATGCGCTTTTGATTCTCATCTCTTTCATTGCGATTTTTCTGTCTCTGTAGTTCTAAACTGTCTTCATACTTTTGTCTTGCAGAAGCTACAGATCGAAGCAGCTTGTTAGTTACCTGAATACTATCAGGTTTTAAACCATTAGCAATCATATGATCACTCACAACCTTTTTAGCTACGATAGATTCTTCTTTCATGTTTTGTCTGAGAACAGAGTTGTTAATACTAAAACTTCTTTCAACTGACGCTTGACCGTGACTTAATGTTAAGACTAATTTGATAAGAAAAGAAAGTTCCTTGAAACTTTTTACGCCAACATCACCAAAATAAAATTCATCTAAGTCTTCTTGAAACCTATCAAAACTCTGAAATTTATCAATGTGAAGTTTCAAATTGTGATCGGAAAACTCATTAAATTCTCCAGTGATTTTGTCACATTGAAAAGATGTTAAAACTCTAAGCTTCACCAGATATGTTAACATGCTTCTCAGTTTGGTTTGCAAAACAGAGGAGCTTTCAGTAACCATTACCTTGGGATCAAATATAGTGGAATTTTTAACAACATTTTTTGACAACGGACTCTTGTCGAATAACTTCTCAACAATAGATCTAACAAATATAACAGCATCAGTAAAGAACTTAGCCACCTGTGCATTAGTTATTAGATCTTTTCTTTTTAATTCGTTTATTTCAAATCTAGTAGCAAAGCCTAAATTATAATTCTTTGGTTTCATAAGCACTGACTTATCATTCAAATTGACAGCTTTTAAATCACTTATTGATTCACATTTTGTTAACACATCAGGCTTAACAATCAATCTCATTAAATTCTTTAAAAGCTTGGTCAAGTCTTGATACATATAAGGAACCATTGGTTTGTCCGTTTGGTACATTACCAAAAATGGTTGCAAAATTCCAGCTAGGAAACTGAAAAACTTCAATTTCGCAGGTGTGAGCAGGTCTTTAGCAGCATCTTTCACATAACCATAGCTCTTAGAAGCAGGTCGTTTTGATTTCGGAAGACCTTCCCAAAACTTTACGATTTTCACAATATTTTCCCAAATTTCAATGAGACGCTCTGCTACAACTTTGTCTTCCACCCACCTGAAAATGAAAACATATAACCTACATTACTACTAAACTTTTCAACATATAGACATATTACAGTACAATTTACATATTTCTCAATAAATTAGCTTTTTTCTAATACCACATACTGCAATTTAAATTCAGGTGACCATTATAATTTATTATTAATGCACATGAATTAAAAATGACACACTTTGTCTTTCTACCACCAAGAGAGTAGCTTACTATACCGTGTAGCACAAAAATTTAGCGGATAAACATTAGATGATGTCACACTTTCATAATCATCTCTTCTGGCTGGTGTGTCGTGCAATATTTGGTAAGAACCATGGAGTATTTTCTTAATGTTCCATTCAGTAGAAACTGCAGCATTTTTGAAAGCACCATGAATAGTGTGAAGACCACAGCTACCTATGTCAATGAGTTGATGTTGTTCATTGTCAAGACGGTCTTTCTGGACTTTTTCCAAAAATTTGAAGTTAACGCTAGGTCCATCCATGGATACTTGAAACATTTTGTTTGGATCTAATTTCCCAAGCGTCTTCGTGAAATGGCTGAACAAATCTTGGTGAGCACTATGTCCAAGAAAGCTTGAGTCTAAGTAACGGATTTTAACTTTGTCATCAACAGGGTCAAAAAATCTTACTAGTACATCCATTTCACAGTTCTGAGTTACAGTATTCAAACTTTCGTCAAAAGAGACAACATAACATTCAACTTTTTTCAATGAATCATACAAGATGTCTCTAAAGTATGGGGCAATTCCAAAGTTGATGATATAATGGACTTTGGTAGGCCCAAGTTCAAATGACTGAGCAATTTTGCTGTCTGGGAACATGCATCTAAATGTTTGACCAAGGTTAGTACAAGAATTGTTAGAAAAGCCGTTAACAACTACTTTTAAGGCCCAAATTATTTCAGATTTCTGCTTTTGACTGTCTTTTAATAGCAACTCAAGTGAAGTTTCTTCTGTGGCTTTAGTCTTATGAACTGACTGAATTTGACTAGATGTAGAACCACTAGATGTAGAGGTAGAATCAGTAGATGTACTTGGCTCTTCAATACTAATAGGCTGTTCGCTTCTATTACTAATAGTTTTTGCTTTAAAGAACATTTGCCTTCGGTCTACATGCATTTTATGAGTTTTACCACTTGTATGACTAACTAAGGCTTGACGACCCATATTTGACAACTTGATCGTCTTATGACAAACTTTACATCGAGCCTCTGTGTTATCTTTGGTTTTTACAATCCACTCCTTAAAGTCTGGATCATCCAGCCAATCCTTTGAGAAATAGGTTTGATCTTTCATATTTTATTTTAATACACTAGAAAACAACAGAACTAAAAACTTACAAAAAATAAGAACAGAACACCGTAGATTACAACAAACTGCATTACACAAATGCAAGCTACAGAATAAAAAACTACATTAACAATTTGTTTATATTATAAAGAGTGTCGCCAGAAGAAAAGAGATGCTGTATCTATATAAACAAAATTAAAAGTTGCATAAATCTGTTTGGTTGAACACTATGGCTACCATTAATCATGCTGAAAAGCTAACAATGAAATAATAGTAACACAACTTCAGTTCAACTTGCTACCAAAATTTTTTTTCCCTGAGTCTCTTGCAAATGCCATATATTTTCCCTGGGTCAAAATTTTTTCCAGGTGCGTTTCCAGGTTTTCCCTGAGTTTTTCAAAAAGTGGTATATTTTCCAGGTTTTCCAGGTTTTCCAGGGTCTGTGGGAACCCTGAAAAAGTGACTTATTTATAGAGTTACTTAGCTGGTGAAGCCAAGGATGCGATTGAAGGATTAAAATTATCGAACCATAATTATGAAATAATTACTAACACAAATATTTCTGAGATCGAAGAAAGAGCATTGTATGCTGGATAATCGTTATGCGCAGGTACAAATAATCGCAGTAAATATCGCCACCGTTGAGATCAAGATCAGGGGAAAACCCGAGAGTGTTTATTCTGCACAAAACCGAATCACAAATCACAAGATTGTTTAACAAGAAAATCCCCTAAAGAAAGACGAGACGTTTTATTTAATAATAAATTGTGTTACATCTGTATAAAACCCCGTCATTTTGCCAAATTGCAAATCAAACGTTAGATGCTTTAAATGTAACGACCGCCACCATGTTGCCGTTTGTTTTGGAACCAAATTGAAAAATCAGAAAATGAAGAGGAAAAAAGGGGAAGATGACCCCCCTGTTGCTAGTCACCAAAATGTTACCTGAAACGATTTTACCCTAACTCAAATGAACTCTGTACTTTTACAAACAGCTCGTGCAAAGGTTTCTTCTACTGATGAGAGAAATTGTGAGAATTTACGTATATTGTTTGACAGTGGATCACAATTAAGTTACATAACGCTGAGAGCACGAAAAAAATTAAAGATAGAACTGAAAAACGTTTAGATAGAGTTAAATTTGCAATAAAATTTTCATATGGGAATTTAAATATTTATGTCAGTGGTTTTGCAAATGATGTTTGTGTACCAAGGGCAACAAATTAAATTTGCAGTAGAAAATTATCCTAATCTTCATGGTTTAAAATTAGCAAACACAAATCCTAATGATTTACCACTTGGTATAGATATCCTCATCGGTGCGGACTTTTACTAGCAGTTTATTAATTCGTTGATTGTAAAAGGAGATCATGGCCCTGTAGCATTATTGACCAAGTTGGGATATATACTGAGTGGTCCTGTTCACAACATCCGTTAATTCGAGTACAAACATCGTTAACACACATGTTTTAAAAATCCAAGGAAAAATTATTCATGAAAATCCGAATCAAACTTTAAGAACATTTTGGAATTCCGCAAACCCTGTCGAGCAGCCTGATGATTCAGTCATACAAAATTTTCAACAAAATGTAAAATTTAAAGATGATAAGTTCAACTTTCATTTAAAGAAATACATGGAGAATTGTCATACCACCGCATACAAAGTGAAAAGCTATTAAAATATTTGTTTACACAACGTTCAGAGAAAACCCAGATTTATTGAAGGAATATGATCGTATCATTCGCGAGCAATTAAATCTTGAAATTATCGAAAGATCTACTATAGTCGCTTTAAACAAGGGACAGTTAATTATTTACCACACAGACCGGTGATTAGAGAAGACAAGTTGACCACGAAAATACGTATTGTATTTGATGCAAGTTGTAAGGGAGAAAGTCTATCGCTAAATGATTGTGTAGATCCAGGTCCATCGTTGACTCCAAGTTTATTTGGAGTTTTGTTTAGGTTGAGTATCGTGTAGTACTTGTTGGAGATATAGAAAAAGCTTTTCTGCAGATTGGTATACATGAAGAGGATAGAGATTATGTACGGTTTTTGTGGTTAAAGGACATAGATAATGTTGACTTTGATAATTTTCAGAACAACGAGTTGGTGGATTTTCGATTTTGACGTGTTGTTTTTGGTGTTGCGTCATCTCCATTTTTGTTGAATGCTACGTTGTCACATCATATTAATCATAGGGCGGATCCAGAGTTGGAGAAAAAGGTTTTACTGTCATTACATGTCGATGATTTCAACGGAGGTGCTGATACCGTTGAGGAAGGGTTTCATTTGAATGGGTGGAGTAAGAGGTTGTTGAATTAAGGGTCATTTAATATGAGGAAGTTTAAATCAAACTCACAGAAACTCGAGGAGTTGGTTAGAAATGCTTATCCTGACGATCATCTTGATTCACCATCCGTTGATAAAATTCTTAGTATTTTATGGAACAGAATTACTGATAAGTTTATTTTTGACTTGAGGGACTTGTTGTATGTTGCGAGTGATTTAACAAAAGCTTCGCAATAAAACAATACTGTAATTATTTTCTCATAACTGCGAGTTTTATTGTTAAAACTTATTGAAAATAAAATCCCCTTAGGTATTAGCACAAGTGATGAAATTTAATGATTTGTTAACTACGCGAAAGATTAAACTAAATTAGGCAAAAACTATTGTTTTTAAAAATGTTTCTGTGCATGTTTTTTTTTTATATCTTTCAAACTTGGTCCGTTTAAAAAAATAAATTTCTTAACATTTTATTCCAAGTTTTTTTTTCAACAAAACGCTATGCGAAAGAAATCGCGCACAAAACTATTGTTGTTAAAAAAGTTTTGTGCGCTTGTTTTTTGTTTAAAGACTTTTCAAAAAAAAAATTATCCTTTTGAACATTTTATTGCGATCTTTTTTTCTTAAAAAAACTTTAGGAATAACTTTAGCAGCATAACTTTAAAATACAAGTCTTTGAGCATGAAAGTAATTTTCCATTTACTCTGACGCTCTTCCACCTCGTTCTACCACAATTTAAAAATGTGATATACAGTCCTGTTTTGGCAGTCTAGTCAATGAAGAGGCTAGGTGTACAACACTTTGCATGCCCAAAAGTGTTTCTATGTCGTCAAGGCGTGCGATTCTCAATTCTTCAATAACTGTCTCTACAACAAAGGAGGGTGTTACGACAATATTTTCTGTGTACCTTATCGGACAAAAAAATGTCTGACTATTTTTTCGTCGGACAAAATTTTCGTCACATCCAAAAAATTTCGTCACTTATGTCAGACGAAAATTTTTGTCCAAATCTAAGATATATTTTTTCTTTAAATTCCGTATTAAAAACGGGTAAAAATATGAGAAACCGTCAATAGGTTATGGCATACTTTAATAATCGAGTCAATAATAATAACAAATATCTTTGATTTATCAATTTTATTCTTACAAATAATTTTTCTTATAAATAATCGTTCAATCGTCTTTATTTTCTTCAAGTTCATCTCCATCTTCGTCTGTGGACGAGTATGAAATTATCGGCGGCCTTTTTCTTTTTTGCCTTTCCTCGATAACTTCGCTACAGTCATCACCATCAGTTTTTTTTTCTTCCACTGCAAAGTGGATTTCGTTGTCTTCATCGTCCTCATCTTCTTCTCTGATTCCTTCATAATCATATGAATACAAAAAGGTTATGACTACGTTCATCGGTTTAGAATTAACAAAAGAGACTAAATCCAAAATGCGATTGCGTGGTATTAATATTTAGACTAGCCAGTGGACCCAGAGTCGAAACGCCGGGTTAAGCTACAAGTAACTGTGTTACCCGGGGTTGAACGCCCAGAAGAGCGATTAATAAGAACTGTAAACTGTGCCACACATTCAGGTGGAGTGCTTTAGTATAGTATGTCATAAAATGAGTGAGGCACAGAACATTATAAACATTATAATAATTATACTAACCCAACCAAATATTTTTCTTCGCTTCAAAAAACTTCGTTCGCAGCTTGGTGAACAAGCTGGAGTATAATCAATATGGCGTCCTTGAACTCTGTCCCTCGAAAGGAACGACTCGTACCTTAACCCCCTTGAGTTCGGTTTAGTTGAACAAAATCCGCCTCGTTAAAAACATAACTGAAAATTTGAAGGAGTATATATCTAGCATAGCTCATATTAAAATAACAGTCTATAACAATATTTGTGATCAAATTCGTAATACAGTCTTCATTCTTTCCCAATTTCACAAATATCAAGATATGACACAACCAGCGTAGCGCTAGGTCGCGGGGTCAGGTCGGACTTTAAAAGTTGTGAAGTTACGGCAATCGGTTAAAAAACCAGGAGAAGGAGAAGAAGAAGAAGGAAACGACTGCTCGTTTAAATAAGATTCTGATACATCCGAAATCTTAATAAGTACAAGACGGAAAAGTTGAAATTTAAAATATATTTTTTTTAATTTTCTTTTTCAATTTAAAGAGAGCAACTAAATTAAAAAAAAAATTATATAAATGGTGAATTAAAATTAATGTGTTATGTTTTTCTTTAATAAAACTTGCGAGTAACATGATATTTTTTTTAAAGATTTACTCGCGAGTAGTTTAATTATTGCGTACTCGCGTTATTAAAAAAATTACTCTTATTTAATTTAATCGCACTTGCATTGTACTCTTACTCTGAACTATTTTACTCACATTTATTTGTACTCGTACCCTCAAAGATGTGTAGCTTTACTCGCGATCGACACTATAGTAAACATTTTGTGCAATTTCAGGACAACATTTTAGTTCGCCAATCCAATAGACCCCTTTGTTTTCATTATTGTATCGCAAGAAACAACAACAACAAACCATATGCAAAAAGGTGTGGACACATTTGAAAAGTTCTTTAGGCATGATAGAAGACTGCATATGTCAGATGTGTTAACATGCGCCTTAAATTATAAAAAAACAAAGTACTCTCCCTAAGACAGTTGAGAGAAATGTGCGATGCAAGTTTGAGTGTGGTTTCCCTTAGCTGCTGAAATCCTTATGATCAGGACTGCAGACCACACCTATCATAGAAAGATATCCCACATAGTTTTTTTTTTTTTTTTTTACCTCTCAGAAAACCGTTAGTCGCTTCTGAAGTGGTCCCCCACCATAATAATTGCATTAATTTACTATCATAGTTTGTTTCTGAAAAACGTTAGAGTTCATTGAGTCCTTTGTGAGAGAAAGAAATATATATATACCCGCTTTTTAGTTTCTTTAGCATCTAAATCTTACCTGCCCACTCTCTGATCAGCAAGCTGCTTAACACGATACAACTGCTTCTTCATCTCCCCCTATGAAAGATTTATAATAGCCTTCTCCTGTACTTCACTTTCTGTTATAAACTAAAAAATAAAATCATGCGGCTGGTGTATTCCACAGGTCACACAGGTCACAGGTTAAAATTTTAAAATGTTCCAAATTATGACAATGCTAATGCCAATAATTTTAGCCATTTAGTTTCGTGATGCAGCGCCAATACAAAATACGCAGTACAGAGAATTTTTGACATTTTTTGCAATCTTTAACACTCGTCAGGAGAACTGTTCTGCCCGGATAATAAACGCTGCCCTGATTATGTACGGCAGCTTGCCCTGGTTAAGAACAGGGCAGAAAATACATAATCAGGGCAATATAATCAGGACAGGCCCGGCTTATTATGTACGACAGTTAAAAATATTATTTAGCACTTATAAAAGGGACATACCGTAAATCTCCAAATAAACGCCCGGGGCGTTTATTTAATTTTCCGAGTTTTGAGGGGGGCGTTTATTAGAGGGAGGCGTTTAAAAGAGGGAGGCGTTTATTTAATTTCAGTTATATTTCTTTTACACAACAGTTAAAAAATCATCTTCTTCTTCATCTTCATCTAGAAGATTACCAGGATCATTCGCATCCTCGATGTCAGAATCGGTAGGTTCGAATGGCTTAATTTCATTAGCATCGGTATTATTTACCACCTTAGTTTGGTCTTCCAAAACTGATGCACCGGCAGAACAAGGTTGGGACTTTTGAAGCAATGAATCTTGTTGTCTTCACTCCCGTCGTTTTTTAGATTTAGGGCACAACCTTTAAATGAATCAATGATGAGATCTTTTTTTATCATTTCCCAAGCACGTAAAATCCATTCTACAACTGTGCGTCGGGGGGCTTGTTTCATGTTTCCTCCTACCGTATATTGGTGGACACCATTAGCCAACCATTCATCGTACATATCAGAAATAAACCCTTTAAACGGTTTATTCCAGTACACATCTGGGGCCTGAATGTACTTTGTACACCCACCTGGAATTAGAGCACTTTCGACTTTCATTTTTTTCAATGAAACTTTAACCTCGTCGGTCATATGAGCTTCGAATGTATCCCACACAAGAAGCCTTTTACCGAAGGAGAAAGATCCAACAACTTGTTTGCACCACTGTAGCGTAAGTTCCTCGTTCATCCAACCATTGCCTGATGATGCAACGATACATTTTGTTTTGAACTCTTCATTTAATGCAGCTGACTCTCGTTTAGCTCCGGAAAAAACGATATATGGTTTCAATTTGATACCGTCTGCTTTGGCAGCTAGACAGACAGTAACGCGAACCTTTTCATGACCAGTTAATTGGTTTTTCTTCCTTCTCTTGTATCATCTATAAGCTATTACATAATAGGGGTTGACCCGTTTGCCAGTAGGGATTTATTAAGGGGTTTATTAAAAGTGCTTCTATTAAACGCCCACTCGAGGGGGGGGGGCGTTTAATAGAGGGGGGCGTTTAAAAGAGGGGGGCGTTTATAAAATATTTCGGATTTTAAGGGGGGCGTTTATTAGAGGGAGGCGTTTAAAAGATGGGGGGCGTTTATTTGGAGATTTACGGTAATCAGGGCAGGCCGGTTTATGTACGACAGTCTAATATCATTTATTACTTAAAAAACGAACATAATCGGGGCCGACAGGCTTTTATATCATTCATGACAAGCAAATAGCCCTGGTGGCAAAGTTGTTGTTGTTCTCAAATGAAACGAAATTTCGTGGAAACTAAATTTTGGGATTTGCAAGTTTAATAACTTTTCACCAAACTTAATTCCCGCAAAACGAATAATTTAAGGTCATCCCCAGAATACAATTCTACTTACTTCAAAGTATATTATGTTGAAATGTACTCACAAGAGGAGTTTATACTAAGAATTACGTCCAGACTTTTTTTTCGATTTGCCTAGTTTTCAATGGTGGTGGGTTATCCTGCAGGGAAAAATTAAGTGGAGACTTTTTTTCTTTCGCCATGCCTAGTTTTCAATAGTGTTCTATCTTGCAGAGAAATATGGCATGTGGCAATAATTCGTCAATGGTTCATTCACAAAGTTCGAAGAAAATGCCAATCACAGCATTCCTAAGTCAGCCATTATATCCAGCGTTCATAATCCGGTCACCACGACATAACCAGGGCAAAAAAAACATAATCGGGCCATGCGTACATAATCCGACCGTCCTGTTTATAAACAGCCGTTTTCGCAATCTGGGCAAAACAGAACCGCCACCGCCCCTTTATATTATTCTGATTAGAATGTATGAATATAAGCTGCATGTAAACACCTTACGCTACTTAAAGGGGAAGTTCGGTCAAAAATTATATTTTCATAATCAATAGTCATAAAAGAAAAAAAAAGAATACGATAATTCTTTTTAAACGAAACCCTTATTTTTTTTAAATAATCTGTGTTAACCGCGCGTAAAAACACCTCCGTATACTGACCCCTTTACGTTTTTACGAAAGCTGGGTCGAGTTTGAATTATGACGTTTTACAGTTCAAAAAGCGAAGTTCGGTGTTAGGGAGTTTATACATATTTATTATTTCAATATGCCAAACTGTGCTGCCATCGGCTGTACAAATCGAAGTAGCAATAATAAAAAGACAGAAAAGGGTAAGGGAAGCGAGGAAAATAAGGAGGTAGATAACGAAAAGCTTACGACAAAAAGACGAAGATAACAATGAAAGAAAAATCCTGGTAGTATTTTATCAGATTCAGTGCGAAAAAAGATAAAGAGCTTCGGAATAAATGGCTACATAATATAAAAAGAAGTGGTACCTTGCCGAAAGACTCTGGGTTTTATATTTGTTCTCAACATTTTGAACCAGAGTGCTTCGAAAGAGATTTACGAGTAAGTCTTTTTGTTACCTATGTTTCACCAAACAGCCAAACATTTGTCTTTCTCGTATTTAGAAAAATTCAACACAGTTTCATTGATTATAGCCATTTCCAAAACAAAACAATGTCAAAAAAAATCATTACATTTTCTTCGCATGTTCGCATTTTCTTTTCCCCAGCGCTGAATGTTTTTTTCACATCGAAAAATCCTTCAAGAACATGTGCTTTTGTAAGACGGGGGTAATAAAAATCTATTATTTTTAAATTTCTAGGCTGAACTAATGGGTTCTCCACCGCAGAAGAAATTAAAAGATGGTGCTGTTCCCACCTTGTTTAATTTTACAAAACAGCCTGAGAAACATAAAAGAACAGAAAAAAGAATCGTCAGAAAGACCGTCAGAAACGACAGGTAAAATAAGTGTCTATATGTTTTTGCAATACAGAGGGTTGGTTTAAAATGAAGTTTTGTTTGGTTATCTTCTAACTAATTGATTCTATGCTGGAAACAGGAGCAAGTGATACTACACAACCTGAAGAAAAACAAGAAATGGGAACCCAGACTGAAGCAAATGGCGTTGATAAAGCTGTCAATGCTGTCAAGTGCACTAAGACACGCGGCGTTCAATGTCAATCATCACTGTATGTGAGTCATGAGAAGGTTGGAATCCAAGTTGCTCCAATAAAAGTGAAGATTCTAAAACCAAAAAAAAAGAAGGACCAATGTTGTAATATCGATTTTTCTTTCTCGCCCGATGTAGAAGTATCGATGTCTGTCATAGAGGAGTTTTTAGAATACGAGGAAGAAACAATTAGTAATAATGAGAAAAGTCAAGACGAATCGTTTAATTTGGAAAATCTGCCAGATAGTGAGGATGATAATGGGGAACAGGATTTACACGGGAACGACTCCGATGCGGACATCCGCGACCTAAACGGCACGTGTTTTATCGTTTTTTGGTCTTGTCTTCTACCTCTGCTACGATTTTGTTTCACCTGTTTTAAGCCAGCTGAAGTGAATAAAATTGCAGTTAAAGGGACTCAACTAATCGTACATTTGTTGTGCAGTGATCATCATGCTCACCAATGGTCATCGCAACCACTGGTGAGTAAGCGACCGTGGGGACATTTATTGCTTTCCTCAGCCATTTTAATTTCCGGCAACACATAACCAACGCGTTAAAGAAATCTACATATTCCAAGCGATTCACAAAATATATTCCACTCATCGGGAATTGCGATTTCAGTCTTACCTAGAAAGCAATGAAGCACTAGACTTAGCAGGCGATGGGAGGTGTGATTCATTAGGTTACAGTGCAAAGTACGGAACTTACACGTTACTTAATTCAAAATCAAATGAAATAGTTGACTTTCATGTAGTTCATGTCGACCATTGTTATTCTTAATCGTTTGTTAGAAAATCAACTGTCAATTGAAGGCATTGCAACTGACAGGCACGTTTAAATTCGGAAGTACATGCGAGAAGAACGGAAGGATATCAAACACCACTTTGAGGTATGGCATATGGGGAAAAACATTAAAAGAAAGTTGGTCAAATGTGCCAAGAAAACAACTGCTAAAGATTTGCTTCCTTGGGTAAAAGCTGTCGTAAATCATTTCTGGTGGTGTTGCGCCTCTTGTAACGGTAACGTGGTAGAGTTACGAGAGAAATGGCTGAGTTTGTTGTATCATGTAAAGAACAAACACAAATGGGAAAGCAACAAAATATATCACAAGTTCCCAAGTCCTTTCTTGCCCTTAAAATAAGATGCAATAAAAAAACGTACCAATTATCCGTGTGCATTGCATCACCCCTTAAATTATTTAGAGCAGACAGTGCAGTGGTTAGTACTGGTTTACACAGACAAACCATCCCAAAAATTTCGGCTTCAGTTATACATTGTTTTCCTAAAAAGAAAATCTTAAAAAATGACTCCCGTCTCAAGTTTTGATTTTTGAGCGCACGTTCTCATTCGATTTGTAAAGGTGAATAAAATAAAACAACCACCGTTGTGTTTTTTTGTGATATTGTTTTGGCAGTAGCGAATGATAACGATTAAATATATGCGAAGGAGAGTTAAATGTTTTTGAGATAAAACTCATGTTAGGCAAAATATTTTGAAAGAAGATTTGCGTCAGTTGTCGTGCTCGTAGGCATATTTTTTTTATCAACGCGAAGACCAATATTTAACAAGAAAACCCTCGTCGGTTTTAACAATTTCCGCCGCCTTTTTCTGTTTTGTTTGTTAACAACCCGATATTTCGACTTGAAATCATGCTGAATCATTTACCCGGTTCCCAAGGAAATGTTTCCCATATGAACAGCCCCTAAAAAGTTTGACCCAATGAATGTTATCTGTATTTTTATTTTTGCAGAGTTCGACTCTCACAAAGTTGACTTAACCTCTAGTTTTTATACATTGGGTTTGCTAACGCGTGAAAAAAGTCAGATACATTCTATTCAAGGTCGCGACTAATTGCGAAAGTGACTAATATTTTTACGGACTAAAAATTGTTGCTGACATCTTTTTCATGTCGGATTAATGCATATAAACATTTTTGGATTTTTTAGTCGCCCTTCAACCAGGAGACCTGGCGTGATTTTTCTTACCACCGGAAACTCAATTTTATATCCTCGAAGAAGGCCTAGTTAACTAGGCTAGTCGCCCTCCTACAGAAAAGCAAGACTAGCTTTTTGCCTTTTAGGATGGGAAGAGAGTTAACGTATGGCGCGAGTAAACTCACTTTCCATACGTTTTTCACCGTTGTTTCCCCTGACAAGTGTAGTTTCAAAAAATGGTATCCCTTTGTATATAAACGCCAAGAAGGCTCTAAACTTGGCGATTATTGTTAATGGGGCCGTTTTATAGATGGGGAAAAAACGAAATCTAAAATAACCTGAAGGTGGTAACCTTTCAAGATGAAAGTTCGTTAAAAACAAAATATATTTACAATTTGTTATCATCATCCACAACTAAAATGTATTTCTAAAACTGTTCAATACTTCTGTGTTGAAGCAATGTAGAATAAGACTAATATTTTTTACTCGTATTTTTGCATTTAATTGCGTAAATAAAAGAACATAAATTAGGTAAAAACCTTGCAACAAAAGAGTATACTGGCTATATAAAATGTGTGATGCTACAAAAAGATCATAGCATTACTATTGTTTGTCTGATAAAAGTTCATCTTCATCGATACTTTCGCCATCGGAATCATGTTTAATAAGAATTTCCGTAATCACATTTCTGTAGTCGTAGGAAATCTTTTCTGTTTCAAGAGATAAGAACTGATCATCTAATTCTTCGTGTGCGAATTGTGGGAATATCACATTAATAACATCTGAAAAAGCAGTCATATCGTATTGTTTTCCTTCGTGGTCTTCGATTGTTAAGGTGCAACTAACGTTATTCTTACATTTATCCACCAACATTTTTCTGTTACAATACGTACACGATACTTTTGTTTCACCAAAATATGGCGTAACCTTCTTTCTGCAATATTGACACACACTTTGTAGGTTTCAGTGCGGCAAGAAACAATTGATGGCTGGATAACTTCTCTTGCTTTTGTTTCAATATATGCTGGTGAGGTGTCCCAATCTATATCGATGGTATTGTCATGCAGATTAATGACAGTTGAAGAAGTTGTTGCTAAGTTTAATCCATTGAAATTATTGACTACAAGATCTTTGAAATGGTAGCAAACATTTTGCTTGACGCTGTCAATGATATCTCCCCAAAATGAGATTTGTAAAAATGCAGTACCATCGGATATGACTGCATTGCGGACTTTTCTTTCCACCTTTTTAGGTCCAACAAGGCGAACAATCGCAGGACCATTCCACTTGATTATGCCAACTACAGATATAGCACCTGCTGTTGCAAGAGTGATATCTTTTAACTGGGTGAGTATGTTGTCGGTGAATGCAAAGGAAACTGATTTTGCATCCTCAATTCTGGAGCCAATGTTGCTGTTAAAAAACTGGAATCCATTATTGCTTTGTGACAATGATGTCAATCTTATTGGCGATTTCAACTCACACTTGCTTTCGAAAATGCATCTCTTTGTCGTGGCATTGTTCATGACACGAATTTTGTTTGTTGTGGAAGGACTTGTTTTAATATCCACGTCGAAATATTGATTATTTTTCGTCGAGGTTTTAGTCGGCGATACAGCTGTGACGAAGCCAAGCACCTCTAAGATAAAACGAAAAACAAACAAATGAACATCACAAGTAACATTTTTGTAATCGTTTAAGTGGAATTTTAAATCACTAAAACAACAATGCGCTAGGACCAAAGCGTTTTGGTATCGAGCTCACTGGTTAGCTCAGCGATGCAAAGAAAAGTTTCACCTGTTTATCTATTTTGTTCCTAATTTGCAAAGGCATTCAGGCTGAATATTTTTGGCAAGGTCTCAACGTTCTTATAAAGAAAGGCTCTTATAAAAAAGCGTGTACTTTATATGGTTTTGCTTGCTTGCTCATTTTTGACTTTTGATGTACTAAAATATTTTTATAAAAAAACTGAAAAAAGTACGAAAATTAAAAAAGGTATCCATTTATGAAAACATGCTTCATTTCGATTTATAGAAGAAGTTCAAGGATTAAAACTTTTAAAAACAGATATAAATTATTAATTTAAAATATTAATTCTCGATTCCGGGTTCACATGCATAAAATTTTCTGATTATTTTTATAAAAAATGACAAACATATTTGAATTCAGCATCAAAATTTATGAGAATATGGAAAATTTCGAGTTCATACGTTCTGCCTCTACAGTAGCCAACTTTTAAAAATATTTCACTGCAGTTAAATATTACGGTCAAACTCTTATAAAATTCAGAAACTTTAAAGTACAACTCCTGTTCTAATAATCAAATGATTTTTAGTTTTCCTATCTTATATAATTTTTGCTGATAAATTCAAATATGGCCATCATTTTACTCAAAGGTTTCTTGTTTCTATTTTAAAGATTTGATGACGATAACCCGGAACAGAGAATAACACTTACCACGGAAAACAACTTTTCACTGTGTCGGTGCAGATGACGGAGTGCGAAAAGTGGGCTTGATTCTACTATATAACAACAACAGGTGACCACGTGCCCTATAAATTGGATACTAGTTTTTTTAGCAAAGCCCAATTTTCTTTTGGTGCTAACACTAGACACTAAGTTGGTTATTTGTGTTTGTCAATCAAACTGCACCTGTTTGCACGATATTTTTATCGGCCTGCTATGAAACGTGCCGCTTACCACGCCTTTTTGAAAAATTGCAGCAAATGAAGATGTGCGCTTTGACACGGATTAACAAAACAAAAAATTAGAAAACAAAAGAAATATCGAGGACTTTACACGATATTTCACTTTTAAAAGCAACAGAAGGATAAAATAGCTAAATTTAAGCAGCTGTAATAAAACACCCTTGGTGTAAATGTTTTTAAATTTCTTGGTTGCGGTCAAGATTGCTGTTGGAAGAAAATACATTATAAACCAAAATTTTCAGATGGAAAAACTTTCCCGTCCGAAATTTGCGTCTGCTGAAAGTTTTTTCGTCCAAAATTCAGAATTTCGTTCGAACATTCTTCCACCGAAACTTTTTCCGACTAAAATTTTGTTTTATAATGTACTTTAAAGTTTCTCGTCTGTAGCGTAAAAAAGCGGGATTAGATTCATATCTCTGGAGAGGAGTTTGATTTTTCCTGGATGGATTCTTAAGGAACTTTCATAGCGCACCCTCTACAAAGAGGACATCTTTTAAAAAATTTTCTACATTGCCGCTCCGTAATAACGGTTCAGGGGCCAAGGGACCCTGGAGATGAAAATGCTGTATGATCTTTTAAATTTAGTAGTTATTTTTTTCTCTTGCAATACATTTAGCTAAATGTATTGCAAGAGAAAAAAATAATTACATATTGATTGATGGGAGGTATGCGTGAAAAGAGTTTCTTACTTAAAATTTTTACATTTTTACAACTACTAAAAGTTTCTTAATTTTTTGGAAGGCGGCTAGTCAGTTTCTTATAAAGTGGTTTCTTATAAAAAAAAGCTTGTATTCTTTTTGTTTCCTTCACTCTGGACCTGGTGAAAACGAATAGGTAGTGAAATTACTAAATCATGGATTTGGATGTTTAGAGAGAACTAATTTACAGGCATCGTGATCAGAGAAAAAAAGAGTTTCAACTTGACAGTCAAATGTAAAAAGATCGAGCAACACTCTTTTTATGTAAACGTGATCGAGTAGAGAACCGCTGATATGTGTTGGTTCGTTTACAAGCAAGGAATAGTCTTTTAACGTGAGGTTTAGATCTTCATTCTCGTTGAATGCATTGATATTAAAATCTCCCATAACAATGTCAGGACTCTGGCTCTCAATAAATAATCGATCGTTTGTAGAAATGATCTAGCTTCCCCTGATTTTTTTCAATATAGAAGTAAAATTCTTAACTTTCTTGCTGGAAAGAGTTTTTTTTCAACACTAACAATGCTAAAAGATGGTATGCAAAATACGTCTGTTAACTCCAACGAATCACGATAAAGAAAAGCTAAACTGCAAAATCTGTCTTCGTTATTGTTGAACAAATTTTTGAAGTTACTTAAAATATTATTTTCTTCCGGTAAGTGATTATTTACACTTATTTGTGTCTCAGTAATGCACAGCAAGTCACTTGCAAGCAGACTTTCACTTGAAGCTATGTCAGCAGCGTGTTTTATTAATGATCGCGTATTGAATAACGTAATGATGAAATTATCTTTACCAGGTTTGATGATGTTTGGCATACTCAAAAGTTGTGTTTTTTTTAGAAGTTCGTATTCTTTAGAAACAGCAGGATCCGCTTTTATTACTTTTTTTTGAAATTCGCCTGTCAAATACAATCCATTTAGCGAATTTACTCTGCTGAGAGCAACATATATTTGTCCGAAATTAAAACTGCGTTGTTTGACGAGATCAAAACTTATTACTGCTTTTTGTATTGACTGGCTTTGAACTTTGTGTACAGTACAAGCCCAAGCTAAAGTAAGGGGAAATTGCGTTCTTCTGACTACGGGGTATTGTAATCTAGGGTACACTTTAATGTTCGCTTCAACTTTTTCTATGAGTACACTGTTGCTATGTATTGTATTAACATCAGTGTTTTTTAGTTTTGCGCCAGCATCAGTGTCGTCAAATTTTACGTAAATTTTTCTCACTTGTCCATTCGCAATGTTAAATCCTGTTATTGTACCCAGTTGCCCATTAATAAGCTTGTCCGCTATATCAATATTTGAAGTCAACATAACCCTTGCCCCTACTTTAACTTTTAGTTCACGAGCTAATCCTCCTGTTTCAGTTGGATTTTATTTAAAGTCTTCTCAAGAGCACTTGGTGCAATTTTTTCTTTGGGAAATTCGTCAATGGCTGAGACGGAGTATAACTGATTTACATTAGCTTCTAGTTATGTAAGTTACTTGGTGCATTTTCTGCAAATATATGCAGCGCATCATGAGGAAAGGTTGGATTATCAGGTGAGATAAATCTGCTTCTTAATAATGTTTCGTCTTCTTTGGAAACTTCGCCTATTCGTATCCGATTAAGCATATCAATAAAAATTGTATCACCACGCTGCCTCATGACTTCTGTCAACTCTGAAAATTTAAATTTTTGCCACAAAGGATCTGCGTTTAAAATTTCGTTAACTCCCCGGTAAAAGTCAAACACACGACGTGCTCTCACAGGAGGCAGTTGATACAGATCTCCAAACACACTAACCGTTTTTTCGACAAACGTTTTATTAGGCTGACATCCAAAAATTTGCGTTAGCCTCACGTGTATGTGAAACAAAAGTATGTTAGACACCATGGATATTTCATCAATTATGATTGCTTGAACGTCTTTAAGTTTATTTCTTAGCTCTGATTTTACCTTATCATTCAAGTTAGGAAGGCTTTTATTTGTGAAATTTACAACAGGAATTCCAAGGCCTGAATGTAACGTTGTCCCATGAATATTTACAGCAGCAACGCCTGTTGGAGCAAATAAAAGTACTTTAGGTTTATCGGGATTTCCAGTTCTGTAAGAAAAGAGCTTTGTAAGCGCATGGAAAATAGTACTAATTAAGTGAGACTTACCAACTCCTCCACTACCGGTTACAAATATTTGCAAGGGTTCTACTATTCTAGGATTATTAGTCCCCTTATTCTTCACGAAAGTATTAAGCCCAATTGTAAACAATATTGAAAATTTTTCTTTGTTTTGCATTGAGTGAAACTATAGATGAATTCACCTGTTCATCAGGCAGGCAAGTACTTTGTGATGTTGCAGAATGCATATTACCAGTTTCAATGCTATCCTCCAATATTACATCTTCCCCCTCGTCCTCCTCACCTAAATTTTCATTAACTTCACGTAGCTGCTCTAAAACATCTTCATTCTCTTGTTGTGCGTAGGCGTCCATATTATTACCAATATTATCCCTGTATGTCCTGATAGCCTCATCTACTAACTCACCAAAAGGTTCAAACGTCATTTTATTGTGATTTACCATGTTTGTGACATCTTCTTCTAAAAGTTTATCCATAAAACTTCCTGTTGAAGAAGATTTTAAGTCATTTTCACTTCGAAAAGGGTAAAACACGAATAATAAATGGTGTGCATATTTTTCAGGGTGCCGGTATCGATTGGGAGCGTGATATCTCAAAATACATTTTACTTTTCTACACATTAACATCTCCTGAGAAGACATTAGGGGCATCTTTTTTGGATAATCATGTTCACCATGGTTACTTTCCAATATTTTATGAGTAAGAACTTCTGGTTAAGAATCGTTGTCAGTTTCATCGCTTGGTTTACGTGCCAGATAATAGTGGGATAGAAATTCTGCGTAACACATTTGATCTGCTATTCTATACTTTCCTTTTTTAAAGTTGCGGTCTGGCCTGTCGACATATCTGTCAAGCATATTTCTTTTATAAATATCGATACTATCTTCGGGTAGCTCAATAATTTCTTCTTCACTTTTACAAATCCTATATCTCTGTTCTGGTAAATTTCTATTCGCAAAAACAACACCAGGAAAACATTTTCTCATCCACAGTTCTGGCATAATGTGATACACAGCCTCTTGAACTGAGCATTCTCTTTTAGTTGCATATGCTCGAGCTATCGCTTTCATTTGGTCATACTTGTTTGAATTCTTGTTAAAAGATTCAATAGTTGCTTGTTTCATGGCTTGCGAAGTCTCGTCTTCTGATTTTGAGAAATATGCACACATGTAACTAACAGCTTTGTATTGATTTATCACAGGTTGAATGTCCAAGTTAGCACGCCATGCTGTTAAACCTTCCGAAAGTAGTTATTTATGTAGCAAGAATTTGTAGGTCTTTTAAAATGAATTTGAAAGTCATCGTCACTAGAAATAGACAATGCTTCATAATAATCATGCTCGCTTATATTTAATTCATTCAAAACACCTGAAATATCCTTAATAGGGACATAAGTTTCCTTCGATGGGTCCAAAAAATTATGTTTTGCAGGAAAAAGATTTTCTTCAATATAGTTTTTAACTCTGCCTAAAATTTTTTTCCTTTTTACTAGAATCTTTGTTTTAACAATTTCTGGCATTTCCTTTGGAAGAGGTTCGGCAACTATTGTTCGGTCTGTAAAAAATCGCCCGTAGTTAACCTGCAGTCTGAATTTTTGTATTTTCGACAAGACTTTGAATGCGTGTGATTTTGATACGTTTTAACAAGTTCGTATAATTCAGACTCATTTTTATCAGGTAAATAGCACCTAACGATGCTATCCACAAATCGAATATATTCTTTCTTAGTTTCCTTAGTCAACACAGGTGCATTCAGAACCCAAAGGAATGAATGAATATGAGGGGAGCCACGAAATTGAAATTCAACCCTGATAGCGTAGTATTTGATTTTTCCAAGGGGCCCATTAACAACAATCTCTTTAAAAATTAATTCCACCCGATATTGAAAAATGTCGAGCCACAAGAACTGGGTTACTGTTAAGAATGTCACACCTTTCCATGTATGACAGTTCGTTTATCTCTTCGTCTGTTATTGGATGTCCATCGAGACTCTTAATGATTGAAACTAAGTCATTCCATCTTAGATCAGCACAAGAAAGAGTTAAGAAGAAAGTTGGAAGTCCCAATTGTTTAACTGTAGCCAATACTTCTTGTAGAAAACGTTTCCAGTATGCTAGAGTTCCTTTAATTGTATTCATAAACGAATAACCAATGTCATTTGAAACAAGTTCTTTAACCTTTTCTTTAAAATTTTGACTCAGCATACCTGCTGTTAACTGATTCCCTCCTACCTTTTTCATGGCAATATTTATGCTACTTGTAAGACGTAGCTGTTGTAAGACTGAATGAGCGTAGAATATGTAGTCTGGATCAGAAGCAAACGTTTGCTTGTAATTTAGCAACCGCTGATTAAAGTACTTTACAGGGCTAAGATGAATATCTCTCTGAACTTTGTAACCAAATTTACCAGTTGGAAGAAGACATGGATGGGCAAGCTCTTCACAATGATCATCACATAATAAAGACAATGGCCTTTTTCCTTCTCCAGGACCAATCGTCAAATTTTCCTCGTTCACCTCATATTGAATGGTGCTCATTAACGCTGTTTCTGTGGTCTGCATCATGTGTTCATTCAGCGGGTTATCTCTATCCTCTAATGATGAAAGCAGTGAGCCTTCGTCATCGTTTTTTGATTCTTCATCTTGTAAAGATAAGAGAGTAGGTTGAATATTGCTTAAGTCAATAGTTATGTCTTGATAAAATGGATTGTTTTACTATAATTACTCAAGTGCTATCAGCAGGTTGTGGAAGTACGTTGAAAACTTTGCTTATTTCAATTGGAATATTGCAAATGGCACCTTTTACTTTTGGCATTTGACCTTTGGGCATTATTACAATTTTCTTGAAAAAGAATTCTTTTTGACACAATAGATTTTTCCAGCTTTCTTACATCTTTCAATGATCTGGAAGCTCGAAAACTTTCAACTTATTAACAACCGCTTGGCATGGTATGTGCCCTTTCAACAATTTTTTGTGACATGTATAGCAAATATACTCATTGCTATCAAAACTCGTGATACGGGCAAAACTTTCTGGTGAAACAGCATATTTATCTTCTTTAAACTGAATAACAGATTTGAGGTATAAACACCTATTACACGACACGCAAATATGAGACGGGCCTAGAGAAACTGACTTCGTAAAAACTAGCTATTCTCATAAGTGGAGACAATTCTGTTACTCTATTATAAATTATCTTCCTACGAACACACATTTTCTCTTTTCTATTGCATGTGCTTCTGTGCCAAAATAGTTTTACGCCATTCCGTGTCACGCTTCTTCATTTTTGCCTTTTTTATGGCATGTGTCTCAGTACCAAGTATATCATGGTATAATTCTTTGCTACGCTTTCGTTCGTTTTTTGTGTCGCATCTTGTCTTATATCTTTCACGCTCAGTTTGCTTTTTTATATTGCCATTGATGTGAGCAACACCTTCATCGCTCACATTTACACGTACAAATTGCATTTCATATTTCTTTTTTCCGTGTCCGTCAACGTATGTTTCATGAATGTATCTTGTCAAGTGATCAGCCTTTTTGAATTTGAGCAGGGCCGAATTACCTAAACTTGACATGTTCCCGCTTTCGTCGTGCGCATGCGAGTCAAACAAGAAATAATCACGCTTAGACCACAGGATTGCGAATGAAAACTCGTTTACAAGCACTAAAGCCCCATCTCCAGTGTCAAAATTATTCGCTACGCGCAAAAAATTAAGATCTTTGATATCGAGGATACCGAATTTTGTATGTAATTTTGTTACCGACAAAAACGTATTAAATATTTCAACATGCACCGGGAGTTCGTTAAGACATAGGCTACGATTGTTATCAAGTTTACAAAAAATTGTGTTTCCTAACTGGAGTATATGATCAAGATCGTTTTTTTTTCAAATAGTAACTCGCCTAATCTTGGACCAACAGACACTTATTAAAGCATTACATGTACATTGTATGCCAGCAGAATCCCCGAAACGTTCGTCCGCTTGGTTAAACGACCCAAGGATTACTTTATCAACAGGCCCCAGGATTAGATTCCACATCACCATCTGACAGGAGTTTATCTTTATTAAAAAAAAAAGTTGACCAACGAAACATTACACATTTCGATGCTGAAAACAACTATAGCTGTGCGAGACTCTTGGAAATAAAACAGCCTGTGATCAAACAGGAAAATAACTTCACGCACGCATACCACAGAACTGAAATGTGAAAACCAACCAATTTTTCGCACTGGGAAGCTCGCGAGAAATCATGATTGAGATTAAAATTAAAATTTATTTCGTAAACGAATAATACTATGCGAACTTTAGGGAGTATAGAAAAATAAAAATTATATAGATTGATTTAATTTCAGTCGTTCAATTTCAAGTATTTAAGTTTCCAACTATGTTTCCAACTATTTATATTTCCAACTATGTTTCCAACTACTAAATATTCGATTTTCCAACTAAGAGTTTTTAATTATTATATTTTTTTGGTTTTTGATTTTTAGTGTTCTTCTAAAAGACGGAGCACCAACAATACCAAAAAAATGGAAAATTACATTAGCTAAAAATTAAATGACAGCTATACTGAAAAAATATTTATAAGAAAACTAAAGAATTTATTACCTCCAACACTGCTTGAATGCCAAAATAGCACGGACACAAAAACAAATTGCTTCTTGTATCGAATTGGCACAATACTAAAAACAAAAATTAAAACAAATGACATAGCTGAAAAGAGGTTTGAAGGGTAGGTAGGTAGCTAGCTAGCTGGCCAGCTAGAGGTTTCACTTTAATTCTTTGACAATAAAAACAATCCAACATTTAGCTACCTAATACAGGCAAATTTAGCATAAAACTGGACTGTATACCAAACCAAGAAAGACTTCAGCAAACCTTTTAGGAGCAGATTACACAATAAGAATTCGTAACGTAACGTAACAGCACAAACGGTTGTCAAAATGGCAGACAACGAAACGCATTTTCTTGAACCAATGGAACCAATGGCACTAACATTTTAAGGAAACAAGCATTAAAAAACAATTTGTATTAAACTAATTTAAATTCTTTTGAAAAGTTTACATAAATCAGACGAGCTAAGAAACAGACTAGAAATTAAGTTGAAAAGGTTAAAAAAAATATCGAGAAATTAAAATAACACGATAATGTGACAGGTCTGTAGTTTATCCATTGTTGCAAAAAGTGCTGGACGGATGAGTACAATGTGGAAACCAAACAATTTCCTCGCAGAGCGCGGAAATTGAAAGAGAATATGTAGAGTTTTGTTATGGTTTTAAACACGAAAAAGAAAATTATGCGTGGCTAATTTATTTATTTTACCTTCAAAATGATTGTCAGGAATTTCATTTGTATCCCTGCAACACAAGCTTTCACTGTACGACTCCATCGCTCTACAGTGACCACCGCATTGGCACCAGTTATTATTGCCGATTCTTGAAACTTCATCTTCTTCCTCATCACTCTCGGAACTACACGTTCCTAATTTATTCAGTTCTTCCAAAGAAAGTTCTGGTTCGAAATTAAAGGGTCTGAGAGTGGATAAATCAGGTATGTCATCATTTTCATCTTCGTTAGATCTTGAATCGCTTCGAATTTGATCCATTGCTTACAAAACTAACACTGTATTTTCAAAGAAGTAATTTGTTACAGATTTGAAAAGAAATATAGCTAGAAAAAAGTAGATTCTTCTAGCAAATTGTGTAGCCTGTCAGGCGCGGATCCAGGGTTAGTCAGATAAGTCGCGTGACTAAGTGTAAATTTGAGGAAAAATGTTAGCCAAGGGAATGGTGTCGACGATCCAGGTGTTGCAGACGGAGGGCGTTAAAAAATCCGTTTAGATTGTAATTTTTTTACGGCGAAGTTGTGACGTCGCTACCATATAGACTGAGAGGGTTCCAAATTATAGCTTACAGATTTTGACTGATTCATTTTAACTAATCAGTCACTTATATGGCATTCCAAAGTCACATTAATACAGTTATCTTAAGGTGGTGCATCCCCTTTAGAAAAAAATCTTAAAATATTGGTTTAATGAAGTAAAATATGGGTGGTAAGCAATATTTGTGATAAAAATGAGTCAAAAATAGGTTTAATATTTTTTTTGCATAATTAATTAAGTACTTATTAGCATAATTAGCGTTAATTATACGAAAACTTACAACCTATATAAAATGTGTTCTGGTCAAGCTTTTTGTTTCAAACTTGCAGTGGTCATTCTTTATATGCTTTTGTAGGACATGTACTAAAATGATAAAATGAAATGAAATATTTTTTTTGATATGCCATTTTGAATATTTGATGGGATTTCGTCAATAGTATAACACTTTGCGACAACTTAAAAACTTCTCTTAATAATGGCTGTTTTTCTTGATTCTAGTACATGTCCTAGCATGTATGTTAATGAAACTTCTCACAAAATTTCAAGGAGAAATCTTGATCAGAACTGTAGATATGAGATTTGATATAAGTAAAAACCCATAATAGAGGAAATCGCACTTAAAAATTACAAATTAAAGAAAACAAAGCTAACAATCTTAGTTTTGTATGAAAAAATAAATTTCGGCTTCAAATGCAACATTAAAATGCCCCTGGTGCATATGTTTCACCTTCTACATGCTTTTCTGCATCTAAAAATCCTTTTCTAATTGCTCGTAATTTCTTTCTACGACCAATTCCACGCTTTGATGATTTCAAATTCATGTTACGCAAACGAAGACTGTCTTTTCGTTTTGTTGCCAAATCCATAAACCTTCCACACTTTATTCCACATCTCTTTAAAACACCATATAACCCTGTAGCACCATTATTGAACTCAATAACTGCAGAATCAACTGCCATTTCAATAATTTTTTCGACTGACATACGTGCTTTTGGGGCATTTATTCCAAATAAGATTGTTAATTGATTCGTTGTTATTTTGCGTTTGTCCGTGTAAACATCGTGACAATAAATCTTCAGAACTTAAATTCCTGAAGATTGGAATTAACAATTCATTAATAGCCAAAGGTAAACTTAACTTTACTTTGTACTTAGATTCACCAGTTAGCTGGTCTGATTGCCACAGACACCAGCTGTTGGGTGTTCGGGGACAAAATTTATGACGTTCCTTTAGATCATCGATCTTTGAATTGTGGTATAGCACTGCCCACACAGATTTCTTCATTGCATAAATGCTATCTGTATTCTGCCTTATTGCCATTCCATAATAGTTTTGGAGTGTATTTATGGCTTTATCAGTTAGTCTTCCTTTTCCCATAATTTTTCCTCCATCTGATAACACTGCACCTTTTTTACTTTGTCGTAAAGTCCGTAATCTATTCCCCATTCTTTTTTGCACATGTCCTACACATTCCTTTTTGTCAATAACAATATCTGCACCATATGGTTGTGAGGCAACTACTTCATTGAAAGAGGAAGTATCACCATCCCCAATGTACGATGTATATCTCAAATTGTTCTTTTCGATGGAACGTCCAAACATCTTTACGGCTCCGGCACCTTCCATAGCGCCTGAAGATTTATCGTGATTTGCATTGCAAACATGATTGTTCTTCCAATCAAAATAGCCAGGTTTGTTAGTTTTACCCTCCTAGTAGTGACAAGCTTGACATTTTTTAGATAATGTATACGTGTCAATACATTTTCCATTTTCTTTTGACATCAGGGTTACAACACCGTTTATTGATGCGTGTCCTCTTTTTTGCCATGTCCCATCCAGTGAAACCTGGCAATCTACCACAGAGCCGTCAGGTGCACCTGGAGATATTTTTTCCTTCGTTTCTTTAGCTGCAAGGAAAGTACTTTCCTTAGCAGTATCTTCATAAGCATTATGCAGTACATTGTTTCTATTATTGTATGTCTTTGTTGTCATGGGCGGTGGCATATTCATACAACGAGCAAAAGATTTCATGGCGGCATGCCCCTTCCCAAGTTCACAAAAAGCAAATACTGTTCTCATATTAAAAAACAGTAACAGTAAACATTTATTTACCTAAGAAATGACAATTTACATTACTAAAAGAATAAATTAGCAATTAGGAAGGAGACTTTCCCGATAGCCAAGGCTAAACAAAGGAGAAAGCCACCAAGAAAAATGTGAAATATTTTCATATGTCAGTAAATACTGTAAGTTTACAAAGATTAAAATGAAAAAACATTATTGATTATAATTAGTATAAATGAAAATTCAGTACCATATAGTCAAATAGAAAAAAGTAATGAGACAAAATAATGAAGAGGAAAGCTAGTTGATGTATTGACTCATGTAGAAACTTGTAGCTAGGGATTTTATTGTGCTTAATTTACAGTTTGTGAGGTTAGTATCAGGATAATTTCTTTGCAGATTGTTCCACTGTAATGTGGAGATTCTAGAGAATGAAAAAGATCCAAACGTCGATGTGTTAACTGTTGGTTCAATAAGCAAACCAATTGTGTTACATCTAGTTTCATGAGAGTGTGAGATTCGATCAAATTTGAGTGAGGTAAGTGTGTCAGATGGGAGGTTAGAGTTTAGGAATTTGTGGATAAATTGAATGTTAAAGGGACTGTCCGGTGAAAAATTATTTTAAAATATTATTTGTAATTTAAAATTATGACATAGAAATACCTTTCTTTTTTGATATTATTCACTTAATCACATATATAAACAAACCTTTTTATCGTAGATGTTGTTAAAGCATGGCTTCGTCTCGTTGCTGCAAATGCGCGCAAAACGGCCTGGGTTAAAAATTTAATATGCGTAATTATGCATGTGACGTAGAACAGTGGTGAAAAACAGACTATGTAGCGAAAGTGTGTAGCGTTTTCAGTACAAAATATGAACCCCCCTAGAAGTTAACTGTTTAGAAACTTATTTAAAAAAACTTTTAATTTTAAACTCTTCTCTACAAATTATGAAATACGATTATTAATATGTCTTCGTCGAACAAAAATTTCACGGTATTAGGATTTCAGTATGAACCAGAAAGATCAGATTCCGAAATAGCTTCACAGCCTAGGCGGGTTTTTAATGATGCTTTTGATGATCAGGCAGACTTCGATCCTCAGCAAAATCCTAGATTGTGTAAGCCTGTTACTGATTGGTGTCGTTGTGGTAAATGTGAGAGGATGCCGACAGAGAAAGAGTGTGTTTGCTGTGTTGAAATCGATGCCATAAAATACTTCAATCTTAATGGTAGCGATTTATTTTTATATATTTCCAAAAATAATAAGGGGAGTTTATATTTCCAGACTTTTTTCTAACTTCATGATAATTATTTTAAGATCAGGAATGCATCACACAGCATCCACATTTTAACTACATCGTGTTGTTGAAAGATGTGTGACTATATGACCGGGAAAGTCGCGGTTTACCTGAGCGTGACCATGTACCAAATAGGTAATCTATTTAATCTCTCCCGCGTTACTAAAAATTCGACGATTGACTTAACTTATTTTGCTAAAAAATTTAGGACGTACCGTTACGGTGCTTATCGACAGTTTTGCTGGTTTATCCACAACAAACTTGGGCGAGGTGTACGACGTGTCATACCAGCGTGTGCAGTTTGTAAGATCAGGAAGGAGTATCCTAGTGTAGATGGACGATACACTGGGTTTAAGGGTGACGCAGAAGGGGGAGAACTGGTTGAAATGGATTTTTCTTGGATAGCGGAGATAGAAGACGAATAGTTATTATATACACTACTTGTACATATTTACAAAAGTCATACACATTTTTTTCGTATAAGAATCTGTTTTTTAAGAAACGTAGTAATAGATTTTTTTGAATTTAAGAATTCCAAGTTCTGCAAATATAGGCAAAGATGGGGATCTTGGTTCACTGAAGGTGATCAGCCTAAGGGCAGCCTTTTGGAGGGTAAGTATTCTGTGGGCTACTGTGGTGTCTCGAGTGCCCCATACTTGGCAAGCATAGCTTAAGTGAGAACTAAAGATAGCATGGTAAATGTTTAGCAGGGATTTTAGGGGAACATAGTGACGAATTTTAGATAACATCCCATTGGCTCTTTGAAGTTTAGTAGCCACAGATGAGACATGATACTTCCAGGAAAGATGTTCATCAACATGAACACCCAGGTATTTCACACTTTTGCTAGGATAAATGCGCTTACCGCATAGAATCAAAAAAGGTAAAAATTCAAGCCTACGAGATTGGGATCTAAATACAAGAAACTCTGTTTTGCTGGAGTTCAGTGATATTTTGTTGGCGTTAAGCTAACACACAAGGCGTTTAAGATCAGCATTCATCCCTCTACAAAGGGATTCTAGTGATTTTGAGAATTTCAGCAGATGAGTGTCGTCAGCAAAATGATAGGTCTCTGACGATTTGATACAATTATGCAGATCATTAATATACAACAAGAACAGCAGCGGACCAAGAACAGAGCCTTGAGGCACACCATGTAGAATGGCTTTAAGTTGAGATTTGAATTCACCGATTGAGACATACTGGAGACGACCAGTTAAATAAGACCTGAACCAATCATTTGCTTTTCCCCGAATACCATAGTGATTTAGCTTGGATAGAAGGATTTTGTGGTCAACAGTATCAAAAGCTTTTTGTAAGTCGACAAACACTCCACAGGCAAGCTCACCTTTGTCAAGGCAATGTCTAATGCGTTCAACTATAGTAAGCACAGCCTGTGATGTTGAATGCTGTTTTCTGAATTAATGCTAGAGAGTCTTTTGCCTGGGCCAGTCACGATTTCCCTATCCTGTGAGGTTCCAAATCTTTCTGTCCATCCACAATATGAGCAATTTAATTCAAAAAGAAAACACAAACCCCTTCTCTTTTTCAGGTCATTGCTCAAGTGTAACTTGTTCTCACACTCTGGACAATAACTATGATTACCAAAGATAGACTGCAAGATAGAAAAGTTTACAATAACATTGTAGTCATGCTCATAAAACTTTGTAGTATCTACATCTTCATCATTTTTGGTGTCACTTAAAATGTTCAATTTTTTTGCACTACTGCTACAAACTTCATCATCAACAACAGCACTTCCAGCTTCAACAACAGGGACTGTATCAACGTTTTCTTCAATTACATCAGTAGATACATTGTTCACTGTGTATCTGTTACCTTTAAACTTTGGTCTTTTACGTTTTCTATTACTTCTTGGCATTTTTCTAAAGTCAAATTACAATCTCAGCTAGCTAGCCTCCACTGGACAGATCTGTGTTGCTTTCTTTTGCTAGCTTAAAAGAGGCCATATTTACCGAGATGAATTACATCATTGTTTTCAAAATGTGACAAAATATACGGTAGCCGACTTCTCTTAGAAAATGGACCCAATTACTTCTAAATCTCCAGGGAATGGGATTTTAAGGATAGTTATATCCGTTGCTAAGACGTTGCTAGGGATATTTTTTTCTACCAAGTCTAGTAAAAATGATTATTTCTCCTATTTAATGAAGGAAATGTCATTACAGAACAACGGCATCGTTTTCTACGGTAAATTTCACTTCAGAAACAACAAAAAAAATTTTTTGGAAAAAATTAAAAATAATGGGGATGCACCACCTTAAGATAACAAGTGCTATCTTAAGATAACTCTATTAATGTGATTTTGGAATGCATGAATATTCACATTAATGCCCTGATTGTAAGATAACTCGAGTTATCTTAAGATAACAACTTATCAGAGAAATATTGTAAGATTTCTTGATCATGGTAACATTAACGACTTTTCTACCTTTGATGTTAGCGCAATCTTAAGTTAACTAAAGTTATCTTAAGATTGCCAGAAAACTGGAGATTACTCAAGAACTACGCGAAACAAAAACGCGTTTAAACTACAGTATCTACGTTACTTGGCGGAACAAATCCAATTCGTTTGATTGACTGCTTTCGGCGACTGACTAATTTGTACGTTTACTTATCGATTTCCACTTGTTTGTTTTTCGCCAGACCTCTATCCTAACCAAATAAATTTTGAGGCACAAATAGAATGACTATTTTGAAAATTTATACATTACAAAATTTCGGAAAAAATGTTACTGAAATGCCTTGTATCTTCTAAAATTATGTCCTTTTGTATTTAAATTTTACTTAATTCTTGCTTAATACGCGAGTAGACACTCTTTTTACTTGAAAATTTTTACACGCAAAATCTCAACGCACATGGTAAAGTTTCCCGCTTAAAATGTAAAACTAACTGGGAACGAAGTTGACACTTCAGCGCTGTAATTGTTATTTATTGCGTAATTTAACGCGTTTGAAACGCAGATAATGCTATCTTTAGATAACACGAGTTATCTTAAGCTAGGAAAAATATCGTTAAATTGTATTAATAACACCTCTAATCTCAAGATAACTACAAACTAAAGATATAATTATCACATTAATATGTTATCTTAAGATAACTCGAGTTATCTTACAATCAGGACATTAATGTGAATATTCACGCATTCCAAAATCACATTAATAGAGTTATCTTAAGATAGCACTTGTTATCTTAAGATAACTGTATTAATGTGACTTTGGAATGCCATAGTCACTTAGTCAGTCCAAAATCAAATAGCTATGGCCCGCAACCCTCCCTATCTCACTTAAGGGGCATGTGACGTCAAAATTGTGACGTAATTTTCGCACTCTATGCGTAGTCCAACAATGTGTGGCCTGTAGCCGGCCTAGGAAATTTAGGTTCCGTACAGCGTGGTTACTTATAACCTGTTAGGCTATAGTTTTAACTCCCATCCGTCAAGATCAGTCACAAAGACTCACGCCATTTGGCTTGGATTCTTTCCGCACTATCATGGCTGCTGCAGACATGTTGGTGTGGGTTCTAGCTGATTTAAGGTGTGCTAATGTTGAATCTATTCGTGAAATGCAAAAATTAAAAAAAAGGTTGCGAAGCATTTCGCTAGTTGCAAGCAAAATTAAACTATCCAATATTTTGTCCCTGGTGCTTTTTGTTTCTCTGGCGCTAACATCTTCCGAAATACATCAAAATTGATAGCGTAGAAGAACCCTGGGGACGAGGTAGGGAAATGAACGCTCTGCGCAGAACAATTCGTTGCGCAAAAACAGTTTGTTTTTTTGCGAATAGACTGCGCGAGTATTTGATGTGCGTGGGATATTTCTTTTCAAAATGTGCGAGAAAATTAGATTACGCGAAACTAACAAAAACGAATAACGAGTGTTAAAATTTTGTACCACCTTTTCCCACAGAAAGATAAAACTAAAGAGCGCAATACAAAATTACACTTTTTGCAGTATTCTGAAAGAAGTTGGTCTTAACGTTAACGATTTCGAAGATGACCTTACAACAAACGTAAAAATACTGGCACTAGAAGCCACAGAATCTGTTGGAACGAATTTCGAAAACTCACGGGAAACAATTAAAACAAAAACAAACAAATCAAAACAGTTTTTTAACTTTATCAAGATTTATTAAATAGCTACAATTTTGGGCAGAAAAAAAACAATAACGGTCTCGCTTTCTTTTGACCACACGCATTGGAAGATTACATCACTCACTCCCATTGTACACAATCTAAAAGAAAAAGAAAACATTTTCATATAGTGAAGTTTCCAGTGCCTTTAAGGGATGGCCAAGTCAATGGAATTGAAAGAAAAAACTAAACAATTTGGCAACTTTACTAATTTTAGATGCAAAGTTCCAACCATACCAACAGTTTCCAAATCTGACAAAATCATTCTAAAAGTGTTTTTTTCAGGATTTGATTGATGCAAGGCCAAGGGAAATTAAATAAGTTTATCGTCCTAGACACATTCAAAAACACATGCTTCTCATCATTCGTTTTTTTTTTCAATCAACATTAATGCAATCACCCAGAGGAAATTATAATGTCTCTTGCCTGTGTCATCCACTTTGCTTAAGTTCATCGCTATAGAATAGCACCTTGGGTAGGATTCTGTGTTTATCAAATGGTTTATCGTAAATAAAATTGTAATTTTTTACACAAATAATTTTAAAAATAATGAACTTTTTTATGTGGGTTCTCAAACACAAGTGGCCAGTGGACAAGAAACTGTAATGTTATTTCCCTTGGTCTAATATTCCTGAGAGTATTCTAAAATTACAAGCAGAAATGCCCACACCTTTTAGAGGACGTGTGCGGCTTAGGCATCCTTGGAGTTCTGTTTAAATGACAGTTTTAATGTCGTTTTAAACCTTGTCCTCAGGGCGTACGGACAACTAAATCATATTTTGCAATCAGACCCTTTTGAAAACTATGCTGAATCATGCCTATTATCAAATTCATCACTATAGAATAGCACCTTGGATAGGATTCTGTGTTGGATGAATAAAATGACTGAAAAATGGTTTATCGTAAATAAAATGGTAAATTTTACACAAATAATTTTTAAAATAATGAACTTTTTTATGTTGGTTCTCAAACACACGTGGGCGGTGGAGAAGAAACTGTGATGTCATTTCTCTTGGTCTATTTATTCCTGAGAATATTCTAAAATTACAAGCAGTTTCGAAAATGCCCAAACCTTTAGAGGACGTGTGCGGCTTGGGCATCCTTGGAGTTCTGTTTAAATGACAGTTTTAATGTTGTTTTAAACCTTGTCCTCAGGGAGGGCGTACGAACAACTAATTCCTATTGACAATTACATTGCTGTTGGTTTGATAGCAAAAGTGGATATCTATATTATAATACCCGTATACGTCTGTCTGTCTGTCACGCAAAATGGTAACTGCATTAGCAAGACAAACAAAATGCGGCAAATAAACAACGGCGAACCTGTGGATGTATCCACGGGCTATCGACTAGTTTTTTTAATTACTGTAACCTAAACGGTTGGTCGGCTCACTCAGAGCTATTTGTTTTGTCTGCGCCCTAGCTACAGGTTTTCCTATAGCTGGTTATCAGTCAGGTAGTAATACAGCTTTTCCATATGTATTCTACAAATTACTTTCAATTCTTTTATACAAAACAGAGCTAGCTAGGGGGGGGGGGGGGTGTCAAAATCCGGGGGTGGGGGTACGAGCCGTACTTATTGCCCTTTTAGAGATAGAGAAATGTTCCTTCTGGCGCAACACACATCACGCACACGCACATCAAGTTCCTAGGCGCACACAGGCGCACACCCACAGTCAAACACAACAAATCCCTCCTGATCATCCAACACAAGTCCCTATGATGCTGTGCTTAGTCATGCATGTTAAGGTAAAGTCCCTATGATGCTGTGTTTAGTCATGCATATCAAGGTGTATATTAAAGAATGCTGCAAATGAGTAAAAAAAGTTTCTAGCGCACATCAAGTTCCTAGGCGCACACTGCTAACGTCATCAAAAATCAACGCATGCGCAGTAATACATGATAAACTTGCTCAGCAATCTTCGGACCTTGTTGGAATGGTTATAATAAAATGGTACTCTGTTACTGGTGTTCTGTAGAACTGTGCGACAAAATAGGCGTCAGGTGCACTATGAGATACAATCCCCCACAAGTGAGTACAAAACATACGATGAAATCTGGCTTTTTTCATATCAAAGAAAATCTAGCTGCTCATATGGGTGATGGTGGCGAGTACGCGTACGAGGGCTACTTTTGTGGCAATGCGTGCTGCTTGGCTTACGTGGAGGAGCGAAAGGTGTATGATAGTGCGTACGAAATTTCGATGTGGCTGTTGAAAAGGCGCTATAAAGGAAGGCCTGCCCCAGACCGGAGACTCCTCGGAAGATTTGGTGGTGACTTGACGCAAAAGGAATTCCTGGCATTGATTTGAAACCAAGGTTATCTTACAGCCTTGTTGTAAGATAAAAAAAAAAAACTATAATAAATGTGTAACAACCGATCAAGATTTGAAGTATTTAAAACTGTAGTAGTCATGATTTTTATGACCGGAGCTGGTATCTCCCTACCACTTATGGCGCTGGCCCTGGTACAAGAATCGTCAAAAGAGATCCAGAATGAACAAGCAATTAAGGATTTGGAGGATCGTATTGATGCCTTAGAATAGCTAGCATATCCTCAGGCTATAAGATAAATGGAAGAACAATGTAACGACTGTGAACGTGTGCTTGATGAGTATGACAGGTGTAGCTGTGGACGAAGGCTTATGGTACAGGTTAGGATGCTGTGCTGGTACTGCTACCAGGAATACATCACGTATAACGGGGGTAGTTGTGTATGTGCGAGGAGAAGCAATCCTCGGACCTTGTTTTAAATTCAATAAAGGATGCTAAAATTTGAGAACGAAATTGTGAAACCTCGATCATTCTACAACTTTGCTGCTACTTTCACAGATATCAATGATATCAATGTGGACCACCTGACAGTGTCAGACCCCATTCCTTCCAACGGGGGCAGTGATCAACGGTATATTGTGGGGTATCATACACGGGACCTCATAGTAGCCCTGAGGGTAAAGACGCCTAAAATCTGGTCCCCGAATGGAGTCACGCGGTACAATGCCAGTGCTGTACCAGCGATGAGTCTTGATTTTGAAGAGTACCCCGACTGGGTCGAAAAATATCGTCAAATTTGGAATAAGATCGAAGAGTTGATATCTCAAAAATTAACGACGGAACCGGTGAAAAAGGAGCGCTATATTAACGCGAAGCTCAAATACTACAAGGACGCGATAACAACCAAATTTCATGGGATGAAAGTACCCTATGATGAGCCCTGCCAAGTCAGTGCCATCCTAGCACTATCATCCGTGTATATGCAGGGCAAAAACTACTACCCGCAGGTGCAAGTTGTGGAATGTAGGTATAAGGACTTTAAAGTCGAATGGTTGCTGAGTGATGAATAGAAAAACCACTGTTTTATAACCCTTGTAGGGTTACAAAACATACTAAGGCTTGCAAACAGGTGGAGAATCTAGATACCGCTGGCATACTGTACAGATTGAAGCTTTTTTAAAACGTCGTTTCTGCATTCCTCCCGACCTTTCGCAACTAGCTGAGCACGCTCCCGTTCATTGATGGCGTCGACAATACGGTTAAAACGCTGCCTCATTTGTTCCTTCAATAGCATATACTTCTGCTTCTATTGCATAATAAGACTAAACTCATAGTCATCAATCATCCCATTTTCTACCGCTTTTGAAATCAAGTCAATAATGGAGTTCAGCTTTGATTCCGCTAGTAGTCTTATATTCTCGTGCTTCTTCGATTTGACACCCAGCCTCTTTCCAGCGTTCCTCAGGCCAGCTTGTCCGATCCCTACAGCTATTGTGATGCCTCCCATTGCAATGCACAGTGGGACACCAAGGCCGGAGGCTAGCGCGCCAATTCCGACACCCGAGGTGATAATACTAATGCTCAGCAGTCCGTGGTCGCAATACCTCACCCAGGTCCCGTGCATCTTGAACGTCTTTGATAGCCTGTCCCGCTCTTTAATCTCACCTCTTAGATACTTTTCAATCTCACCAATCTTCTCAAGTCTATAATTTGGGCTTTCGTGGATAGTATCATCCTCCGCAGGCGCACTTGGTAAAATCGGATACAGATTGTTTTTATCGTTCATTTATTATTCAATGATCAAATGCATCGTAATTCCAGTGAACGAAACATTTTTGTCATGGTGGAATTCGTCTGTTAGCATGAACTCGAGGCGATCTGTCGAACCCTTCAAAGGCATGTAAATTGGAGTGTCAAAACTCCAGGTCAGCATATCCCCCCAGGCATTCAGCTCTTTGGTGGGAAGCAAAGCTAGAATTTTAGATTTTTTACCATCCAGCAGGACATCACATTCATCCAACTGAGGGCAAACAAGGCGTAACCTAATGTAGACGTCGGTATTGTAGTATGCATCATAGTCACCCTTCCGATAGTACTTTTTACTGGGATCGTATGATAGGCCCAAGAGCTCTTGCAGCTGTCGATGAATTACCACCGTGTACCCGTCACTGACACGGAGCCTGCAGAGTCCATTTTTCAGGACAAACAGCTTAAGCCTGTCCTGTGCCTGACTGTTCACGATAGCCGCCAAATCCTCAATCCTATACAGACCGTTCATGATTTCAATCCTAATTTCTCTCTGATCAGGCCCTATTTTACGGATGACGATTTCATTGTCACTATAAAGGTTCAGCCACACGGGTCGAATACTTATAGATTTCAAGGCAATTCTCGTATCCTGTCCTAGGTAATCCTCAAACATCGTAGGCTTTGCAATGTCGGTAATGTAGAGTTGCTTCATTCCTTTGTTGTTAGAAGAAAAGGAATGAACATGTATTCATATAACCCCAAGGCAAGGTACAAATCCAACAGGGGAGAATGGCCCCTTGGTGTAACAAACCTGGAGCATCAGGACCTGTATGTGTCTACAGAATCACATATTTCCGTGGTATTCCCCGAGTTTACCAAATACCCCATCAAGAACCCAACAAATTTGCTGAATGATCAGGATGGCTTGGACGGGACAAGCGTTGGACTATTGGAATATCCAGGTTAATTTCGCAACCCATTGCGCAACAACAGCCCTGGGCATATCAGCAAAACATATGACAGGCTCCGTGCCACTCGTCAACTCGGTATTTCAGTTTCATGTATATTATCACATGCGTCGTATCCTGGCAAGAATGAAGGTACCCATGCCTTATAACGATGGTTTTTCCCGGTACAAAAACCCCTATTCAACCTCTGGCTACTCACAGGTGTGTCGTGAGTACGGCGCTAACCCCAATAGTCTGTATAAATTTAAGACGGTAGGTGCTTCACACACCAACGGTTCATGGTGGCCTCAAGTTGATGGCGACTTTGCAAAATTCATCCTACCAACAAGTCAAGGTCTGACGTCGGAAGGCCTGACCAAGCTAAGCGAAAGTATTCGAGTCTACGTGGTCTTGTTGCTTGGGTCACAGGCGGGGGCCAAGTCAACCCTACTCGGTTCCGGTGCGGACAACTATACGGCCAGGCAAATCTTAATGCAAAAATTTGAAAGTATGGTGC
The DNA here is from genome assembly GCA_030067915.1 of Hydractinia echinata. Lineage (NCBI taxonomy): Eukaryota > Metazoa > Cnidaria > Hydrozoa > Anthoathecata > Hydractiniidae > Hydractinia > Hydractinia echinata. The sequence goes on from JASGCC010000156.1 coordinate 651,225, forward strand.
AACGTGAAGAATATGTAGGGCATGATATAACATCATTTCAGAAGGTGCTCCAATATGCCCGAACACCGGTGAATTTTGCCGTCATGCACAGCGTGTACATGCTGCCTTCTAATATGAACCTGCGTATCGGTAAAATTGAGGGGTATAACAACAACATCTTAATTGCACCTACCAACGTAAACGTTGGGGTCCAAGTTGATGTGAATAGTATGAAGCATACGGGGCGAGCTATCAAATCACCTCCTAAGCATACTATACCCCCTAGGCATACCATACCTCCTAAACATACTATACCTCATAGGCATACTATACCCCCTAGACATACTACACCTCCTAGACATACTACACCCCCTAGGCATACTACACCTCCTAGGCATACTACACCCCCTAGGCATACTACACCTGAACACATAGAAGCCCCACAGCGGCACGAGGATACCAAGGCCGCATTGATCACGACAGGGGTAGGCCTCATCATTGCCTACATCTGGCTGAAAAAATAGGTCATATTAGGCCTTTTTCGTCTCACCAACATAGATAACAACAAACCCAACGGCAGCCGCGATTGCCATGTACAAATGTTTGGCTGCATATTCGACAATGGTTGCCGCTACTCTGAGAAAGAATGAGACTACGGTACCAATAATCCCGGGTAATGCAGCACCTGCCTTGGCTGCTAGGTATTTGAGGAATTTCCCTAATCTTTCCAGCTGCTTCTCTACAAACCCCTTTCCTGCGGCACTTCCTCCTGCAGCACCTCCAGCGCTTCCCCCTGTAACTGCGAGTACGATGGTGCTTATCAGTAGACCAATAGCAGAGACGATACTCGCTATAGTTAGACCCTGCTCCTTAAACAAGATCTTAAGCTTTTCAAGCAGGGACGTGTCATCTCCGGCAATTTTCATCAGCGTCTCCTTGATGACCTTCAGCTGACTGTAGATATCAGAGGAAAGTAAAATATGGGCATTCTTTCGCAGCCTTTTTTTGATCCTCCAGGTCTTCAATCTTTTCCTCCACCCTTGCTATTTCCCTCTCAAGGATAGCCTGTTGTCCCTCGGCTGCCCCGGCTTTCTGCTTCTCGAGTTGTTTCACCTTGGCCTTTGCTTTGCCGATCTCACTATCATATGAAACCATCTTGCTTTTCAGTTGCTTCAAGTTACCCCTTAGGGTTTGTATCTCAAGATTTAATCCTCTCCTCTCGCCCTCGGTGAATACTTCGTCGTCGCCAACAATATCTGCAAAAGCCTGGTGCGAGACCTACGTATTACTTTGAATGGCAACGAGGTGCAAAATATCAATGACTATTCCACGCTCGCAGTCTACCGGGATCTCTGGTTACCAAAATTCGATCGTGACAATAACCTAATTTTAGAGGGGATCAACCCCAACGACGGTACCATCAGGGCTCTGCAGGTGAAGGCTACCGATCACGCGGGTACCGACGAAGAAAAGGCCATTGTTGCCGCATATAATAACACCTTTTGTATACCCCTGGGCAAGATGTTTGAGTTAACTAAGGATCTTCCTTTTTATCCGCACGGCCTGTATGAAGGGCTACAGTTTGTGATTCATTTTGCCTCACATGGCGACGTTATCAAAGACGGAGGTACGGCCGCCTCTGGGTCTACCGCAGCCAAGGCGGCTGATGCTGCCTACAAGATCACCAACATCAAGCTAGAGTTTGACAAGATCACTCACGAGGGCCTCGCGAGCGCCATGATGTCACGGTATAGTCGTCTCGCCTTACCCTATGAACGGATACTCCATAGCAAGGTGGTTACCATGAAAAAAGCCGATACCAGTCATAATTTACAAATTGACACTCCGGCAAAGAGTCTAAAGGGTGTCCTGCTGCTTTTCCTAGACCCTTCAAAAGTGAAGGGTTACGCTGGTGTCAACGAGGTGTTCTACAATCCCAAGATTGAGAAGATAAGTGTCACTGTCGAGGGCGAACCCAACGAACTGTATTCGCATGCCATGCTCCCTAAAGATCATCTGGAACAGATCGTGAACCTCTTTGCTAGTCACGACTCTAATGTCACGATTGGCCAGTTTTTTAACGAGAGGTACGCGTTATTTATCGATTTCCGGGCTTCCCCTGACCACAGCCTGCATGGTTCCGGAAGACCCCTACAACGCCTTAGTGACGGCATCACGTTGCACATGACAAAGAAAGCCGACGGAACCGGGGACATCCGCTGTTACGTGTACCTGCTTCAAGATGCCCAGCTAAACATCTTAGATGGTAGGTTTCATTCTGTGGAATATTAGTGACCACAATTTGTATTTGTCCTAGAGGCAAATACAAATCAATATGGAAAACAAGAGCTGCTCAAATTGTAAAAAAGTGTTAACCCTAGATGCATTTAGGGTGCTGGGAAATGGAAAGACGACAAAAAGTTGCCTAGTTTGCCTGGATAAAAAGAAACAGCGGCGTGTCAAAAACAAATGCCCCCATGGTAGGCGGAGGGAGCAGTGTAAAGAATGCAAGGGCAGTCAGATTTGTCACCATGAAAAGGTGAGGGCCTATTGTAAAGAGTGCAAGGGAAGTCAGATTTGCGAGCATGAGAGACAGAGGGCTTGCTGCATAGACTGCAAGGGTAGTCAAATCTGCCAGCATGAGAGGGTGAGGTCTCAATGTAAAGAATGTAAGGGGAGTCAAATCTGCCAGCATGAAAAAAGGAGAGCCCAGTGTAAAGAGTGTAAAGGAAGTCAGATTTGCCCTCATGAGAAATTAAAGTACCGCTGCAAAGACTGTAAGGGCAGTCAGATTTGCAAGCATGAAAAAAGGAGATCCCAGTGTAAAGAATGCAAGGAATGTAAGAGTAGTCAGATTTGCCACCATGAAAAAAGAAGGGGCTATTGTAAAGAGTGTAAGGGTAGTCAGATTTGCCCCCATGGTAGGCGGAGGGATCAGTGTAAAGAATGCAAGGGCAGTCAGATTTGCAAGCATGAAAAGATGAGGGCCTATTGTAAGGAATGCAAGGGAAGTCAGATTTGCCACCATGAAAAAAGGAGGGCCTATTGTAAAGAGTGTAAGGGCAGTCAGATTTGCCCCCATGAGAAACAGAGGGCCCAGTGCAAAGAGTGTAAAGGAAGTCAGATTTGCCCCCATGGGAAATTTAAGTATCGCTGCAAAGAATGCAAGAAGAGCAAACACTCGGAATAAATACGGGTTCATTCTGTGGAATATTAGTGACCACAATTTGTATTTGTCCTAGGGGCAAATACAAATCAATATGGAAAACAAGAGCTGCCAAAAATGTAAACACTTTCTTTCTTTAGACAATTGCAAGCATGAAAAGGTGAGATCACAGTGTAAAGAATGTGGAGGTGGAATCTTCTGCGACCATCAAAAACAAAGGGGGCGTTGCCCAGAGATATAGTATTGTATGTTCTGGCGCAACGCACATCCCGCACACGCGCACGCACATCATCATAAGTTCTTAGGCGCACACACATCCAGTACAAGTCCCTATCATGTTGTGCTTAGTCATGCATATCCAGTACAAGTCCCTATCATGCTGTGTTTATTAATGTACATCCAGTACAAGTCCCTATCATGCTGTGCTTAGTCATGCATATCAAGGTAAAGTCCCTATTATGCTATGCTTATTAATGTACATCAAGGTAAAGTCCCTATTATACTATGTTTATTGATGTATATCAAAATCAATGCTGCAAATGAGTAAAAATAGTTCTAGCGCAAGTCCCTATGATGCTATGTTTATCCATGCACATCAAAGAATGCTGAAAATGAGTAAAAGGTAAATTCCCCACAAATCAATAAAAATCAACGCATGCGCAGTAAGATGTGAACAAACTGCGTTAGTTTTGAGCAAACATGAAATTCACGGACAATCTAAAATCCATACAATAAAGATGAATACGCACACTGTAAAAGAATTACGTGATATCGCGAAAACCCGTGGCCTGTCTGGTTATTACAGGCTACGCAAGGCTGAACTAGTTGCTCTATTGAAGGAGCAATTCAAAACTCAGGATATGTGCAACAAGGCTGTTGAAGAGGATTTCGAGATGTTTGAGTATGTCCCCAACCAGTTCAAAACTCAGGAAATGTGCAACAAGGTCATCGAGGATGATCCCCAAATGTTTGAGTGTGTCCCTGATAAATTCAGAACGCAGGACATATGCAATAAAGTTGTTGAAGAGTTGGCATACCAGTTCTGGTGCGTGCCGGATCAGTTCAAGACGCAAGATATGTGCAACAAGGTTGTTGAAGAGGATCCCTACCAGTTCTGGCACGTGCCTGACCAGTTCAAAACTCAGGACATGTGCAACATGATGGTTGAGGGAGATCCTAAATGGATTGAGGATGTGCCTGACCGTTTTAAGACGCAGGACATGTGCAACAAAGCCGTTGAAAAGGATCCCCAGGCGCTCTGGTATATGCCTGACCGTTTCAAGACGCAGGACATGTGCAACAAAGCCGTTGAAAAGGATCCCCAGGCGCTCTGGTATATGTCTGATCAATTCAGGACGCAGGACATATGCAGCAAGGTCTTCAATATTTTTCCATGTTCTTTAGTTTTCCTGCATATACCAGATCGTTTTAGAACTCAGGACATGTGCAACTGGGCTGTTGAGGATAATCCCCTTATAATCAAGGATGTACCGGACCGTTTCAAGACGCAGGACATGTGCAACAAGGCTGTTGAAAAGTATCCGTTGATGCTTAAATATATTCCAGACTGGTTTGTCACCTGGGACATGTATAGTATCATGAGCACTAGGCCTAAAGTACTCGAGGCCTACCACCGGAGGAAAGCGGGCAAGGCTAGGATTAAGGAGGAGCTAGCCCCAGTAGCCTGGTATCCGGATCGATATTGGGATTGGTGTATGGTGGAGGATGAGAAGCAAGAGATCTCAAAATTGTGGGAGTAATTCCCAACTTACTCAGCAATCTTCGGACCTTGTTGGAATGGTTATAATAAAATGGTACTCTGTTACTGGTGTTCTGTAGAACTATGCGATAAAATAGGCATCACGTGCCCCATGAGATACAACCCTCCACAAGTGAGTACAAAACATATGATGAAATCCGGCTTTTTTCATGTGAAGGAAAATCTAACTGCCCATATGGGTGATGATGGTGAGTACGTGTACGAGGGCTACTTTTGTGGAAATGCGTGCTGCTTGGCTTACGTGGAGGAGCGAAAGGTGTATGATAGTGCGTACGAAATGTCGATGTGGCTGTTGAAAAGGCGTTATAAAGGAAGGCCTGCCCCGGACTGGAGACTCCTCAGAAGATTTGGGGGCGACTTGACGCATTGATTTGAACCAAGGTTATCCTACAGCCCTGTTGTAAGATAAAAAAAATACTACTATAATAAATGTGCAACACTCAATCAAAATTTGAAGTATTTGAAAATGTAGTAGTCATGATTTTTATAACAGGCATTGGTATATCCCTTCCACTAATGGCGTTGGCCCTAGTACAAGAATCGTCAAAGGAAAGGGAGAATGAACAAGCAATTAAGGAATTAGAGGATCGTATGGATGCCCTGGAATAGATAGCATATCCTCAGGCTATAAGATGGAAGAACAATGTAATGACTGCGAACGCGTACTCGATGAGTATGACAGGTGTAGCTGTGGACGAAGGCTCATGGTACAGGTTAGGATGCTGTGCTGGTACTGCTACCAGGAATACATCACGTATAATGGGGGTAGTTGTGTATGTGAGAGGAGAAGCAATCCTCTGACGTTGTTTAAAATTTAATAAAGGATGCTAAAATTTGAGAATGAAATTGTGAAACCCCGTAGCTTCTACAACTTTGCGTGTACTTTTACTGACATCAATGATATCAATGTGGACTATCTGACAGTGTCAGACCCCATTCCTTCCAACAAAGGCAATGATCAACGGTATATCGTAGGATATCATACACGGGACCTCATAGTAGCCCTGAGGGTAAAGACGCCTAAAATCTGGTCCCCGAATGGAGTGACCCGGTACAATGCCAGTGCTGCACCGGCGATGAGCCTTGATTGTGAGGAGTACCCTGATTGGATTGAAAAATATCGTCAAATGTGGAACAAGATCGAAGAGTTGATTTCTCAAAAATTGACGACGGAGCCCGTGAAAAAAGACCGTTACATCAACGCCAAGCTCAAATACTACAAGGACGCAATCACAACCAAATTTCATGGTATGCGAGTACCCTATGATGACCCCTGCCAAGTCAGTGCCATCCTGGCTATATCATCCGTGTATATGCAGGGCAAAAACTACTACCCACAGGTGCAAGTTGTGGAATGTAGGTACAAAGACTTTAAAGTCGAATGGCTGCTAAGTGATGACTAAAATGTTTTATAACCCTACAAGGGTTACAAAACATACCAAATTAGGGTTTGTAAACAGGTGGAGAATCTAGATACTGCTTGCATACTGTACAGATTGAAGTTTCTTTAAAACGTCGTTTCTGCCTTCCTCCCGACCTTTCGCAACTAGCTGAGCGCGTTCTCGTTCATTGATGGCGTCGACAATACGTTTGAAGCGCTGCCGCATCTGTTCCTTCAATAACATATACTTTTGCTTCTCTTGCATAATGAGACTAAACTCGTAGTCATCGATAATCCCGTTTTCTACAGCCTTTGAAATCAGATCAATGATGGAATTCAGCTTCGATTCTGCGAGCAGCCTTATATTCTCATGCTTCTTCGATTTTACACCCAGCCTCTTCCCGGCGTTCCTCAAGCCAGCTTGCCCGATCCCTACAGCTATTTTGATGCCTCCCATAGCGATACAGAGTGGGACACCAAGGCCCGAGGCTAACGCCCCAATACTGACACCCGAGGTGATAATACTAATGCTCAACAGTCCATGATCGCAAAATCTGACCCAGGTCCCGTGCATTTTAAACTTTTTTGCGAGCCTGTCCCGCTCTTTAATTTCACTTCGCAGATACTTTTCAATCTCACCAATCTTCTCAAGTCTATAATTTGGGCTTTCGTGGATAGGATCGTCCTCCGCAGGCGCACTTGGTAAAATCGGATACAGCTTGGTTACATCACTCATTTATTATTCAATGAGCAAATGCATCGTTAATCCAGTGAACGAGACATTTTTATCGTGGTGAAATTCATCTGTCAGCATGAACTCGAGGCGATCTGTAGTGCCTTTTAAAGGCATGTAAATTGGGGTATCAAAACTCCAGGTCAGCATGTCCCCCCAATCATTTAGCTCCTTTGTGGGGAGTAAAGCGAGAATTTTAGACTTTTTACCATCTAACAGGCAGTCGTCTTCATCCAACTGGGGACAAATAAGGCGCAGCCTAATATAAACTTCGGTCCTGTAGTATGCATCATAGTCGCCCTTTGTGTAATATTTTTCGGCAGGATCATAGGATAGACCCAAGAGCTCCTGGAGCTGCCGATGAATAACCACCGTGTACCCGACACTGACACGGAGCCTACAGAGTCCATTTTTCAGGACAAACAGCTTAATCATGTCCCCTGCCTGACTATTGACGATAGTTGCCAGATCCTTAATCCTATACAGACCGTTCATAATTTCAATTCTAGTCACTGTCTGATCAGGCCCTGTCCTACGAATGACAAATTCATTGTCACTATAAAGGTTCAGCCATACGGGTCGAATACTAATAGATTTTAAAGCTATCCTCGTGTCCTGTCCCAGGTAGTCCTCAAATATCGTGGGTTTTTCGATATCTGATATGTAGAGTTGCTTCATTCCTTTCTTCTAACAACAAAGGAATGAACATGTATTCGTACAACCCCAACGCAAGGTACAAGTCCAATAGGGGAGAATATCCCCTTGGTGTAATAAACCTAGAACACCAGGACCTGTATGTGTCTACGGAATCACACATTCCCGTGGTATTCCCCGAGTTTAGCAAATACCCTATCAAGATCCCAACAACCTATCTCAATGACCCTGTCATTGAGGGATGGAAGGGACAAGCCTTGGACTACTGGAACATTCAAGTAAATTTCGCAACCCATTGCGCAAGTACTGCATTAGGCATCTCCGCCAAGCACATCACGGGCTCCGTGCCACTTGTCAACTCAATATTCAAATTTCATATATACTATCATATGCGTCGCATTCTATCAAGAATGAAAGCACCAATGTCATATAACGATGGCTTTTCCAAGTACAAAAATCCTTATTCAACCTCTGGCTACGCGCAGGTGTGTCGTGAGTATGGTGCAGATGCCAGCAGTCTGTACAAATTCAAATCAATAGGTGCCTCACTCGCCAACGGTTCATGGTGGCCTCAGGTTGATGGTGACTATGAAAAATTTATCATGCCAACCAGTCAAGGTCTAACGTCGGAAGGCCTGACCAAGCTAAGCGAAAGCATTAGGGTCTACGTGGTCTTGTTGCTTGGCTCGCAGGCGGGGCCCAAGGCATCCTTACTCGGTTCTGGTGCGGACAACTATACGGCCAGGTAGATTTTGCTACAAAAATTTGAAAGCATGGTGCAGAGGGAGGAGAATGTAGGGCATGACATAAGTCAGTTTCAAAAAGTGCTGCAATATGCCCGAACTCCGGTGAATTTTGCCGTCATGCCCAGCGTTTACATGTTACCCTCAGATATGAACCTGCGGATTGGAAAAATTTTGGGATACAATAACAATATACTGATCGCGCCTGCCAATGTAAATGTTGGGGTCCAAGTTGACTTGAATAACAAACCTATTGTGAATCCTATGGAGAGGGCTATCAAACCACCCCCTAGGCATATTATAAAATCACCACCTAAGCATACTATCAAACCTCCTCCTAGGCATATTATCAAATCACAGCCTAGGTATACTACACCCCCTAGGCATACCATACCCCCTAGACATACTACACCTCCTATACATACTACACCCGAACAGAGGGAACCCCCACAGCAGCACGAGGATACAAAGACCTCATTGATTACCACCAGAGTAGGCCTCATCATTGCGTACATATGGCTTAAAAAATAGGTCATATTAGGTCTTTTTAACATAGACAACAACAAACCCAACGGCAGCCGCGATTGCCATGTACAGATGCTTGGCTGCATATTCGACGATGGCTGAGGCTACCCTCAAAAAGAACGACACAACCGTGCCAATGATGCCAGGTAATGCGGCACCCGCCTTACCTGCTAGGTATTTCAGAAATTTTCCAAGCCTTTCAAGCTGCTTCTCCACAAAGCCTTTTCCTGCACCCGCCGCGGCACTTCCTCCTGCACCTGTTGCGGCACCTCCCCCTGTAACTGCGAGTACGATGGTGGAAATCAATAGACCAACAGCCGACACGATACTTGCCATAGTCAGACCCTGCTCCTTGAACAAAATTTTAAGCTTCTCAAGCAAAGACGTGTCATCTCCAGCGATCTTCATCAGGGTTTCCTTAATGGCCTGCAGCTGGCTGTAAATTTGACGGGTGAGTAGCCTCTCTGCTTCTTGCGCAGCCTTTTGATTCTCCGGGTCTTTAATTTTTTTTTCACCTTTTTTATTATTTCCCTATCAAGGTTATCAATTTCTCCATCATATGCCCCATCTTTCTGATCCTCGAGTTGTTTCAACCTGGCTTTTGCCTTGTCAATCTCACCATCGTATAGGATCATTTTGCTTTTCAGTAGCTTCAGGCTTCCTCTTATCATTTGTGCTTCCCTGTTAAAACCTCTTCTTTCACGTTCAGTTATACCTTCATCAGGCCCTCCAGACAAAGTTTCTTGTACAATGCTTTCCGTCTCGTCTACGATAGTCTCAGCGTTCGCGACAAAGATATCCATGTCTATATCTTCACCATTCTCCCTAACCTCTTCTTCTATATGATTGAACCTTTTCATGAGATTCTAGGCCCTTTCCTTACTACCTTTGTTGGGTGTAGTATAGTCGGTAATCGTATCTGACCAACAGTTTTTAATAAACCATTTTGATTAGTAATCACTTTTTCAGGATAGGTTATTTCCCCCTGCACTAGTTCCTTAACAATAAGTTGATTTCCTTTTTCCAACCTAAACATATCATAATGTTCCGCATTAGGCTTCCCCAGCTTCTCCCTAAGATGGGCGTAAAGGATATCAACCTTTGATTCTAAAAGTTGCACTTCGAATGTCTTCTCACTCTGCTGTTCTCCCTGTTGTTCTTCTGATGTTGAAGTCCCTGGCGTTGATGGAAGATTGTGCGTAGTATCCCTATCATCTGTCCCACCCTTATCCTCCTCAATTTTATCTGGTTCGAATACTGGGTTCATTGGCATTTTATTTAAAAATCCCTTCATAATAAATGAGTCAATTCGGAGCTACGCTGGATCCATACGCGGAAGTTAAAACTATGCTTGCTATCAAGGGAAGGCGGCAGCGCGTCAAGGTAAGCCACGTACCTTCCACAATTAATCAGAATGAAGACCTCTATGTTGACATCCCCAACATAGGACAGAATGATGTCATCTTTCCCGGGAGCATAAAACTATTGTTTAACCTAGTCCTTACAGGAGCCAACACGAAGCGTACCCTTGTCAGCAACATAGGGAAAAGTCTAGTGCGAGATTTACGTATCACCTTGAATGGCAACGAGGTACAGAATATCAGCGACTACAACACGCTCGCGGTCTATAGAGACTTATGGCTATCCAGATTTGATCGTGACAATACCCTGATTTTAGAGGGGATCAACCCCAACGACGGTACAATTCGCGCCCTGCAGGTAAAGGCCAGCGATCATGTGGGTACCGACGAAGAAAAAGCCATTACTGCGGCTTATGGGAATACATTTTGTATCCCCCTTGGCAAGATGTTTGAATTAACGAGAAACTTACCGTACTATCAGTTCGGGCTATGTGACAGGCTGCAGTTTGTCCTACATTTCGCGTCGTACGGCGACGTTATCAAAGATGGAGGCACGGCAGCATCAGGGTCCACCGCAGCCAAGGCAGCGGATGCTGCATATAAGATAACCAATATTGCGCTAGAGTTTGACAAGGTCAACCACGAGGGCCTGGCGAGTGCTATGATGTCACGTTATGGTCGTCTTGCGCTACCCTATGAACGAATTCTTAGAAGCAAGGTGGCGACCCTTAAAAAATCTGACACGAGTTACAATTTACAGATTGACACCCCTGCCAAAAGTTTAAAAGGTGTCTTGTTGTTGTTTGTGGACCCTGCAAAAGTGAAAGCTTATTCAGGTGCCAACGAGGTGTTTTACAACCCGAAGATTGAGAAGATCTCGATCACTGTGGAGGGTGAGCCCAATGAGCTCTACTCACATGCCATGCTCGGTAAGGATCATTTTGAGGGAGTTTCGAACCTCTTCGGGAGCCGCGATTCCAAGATCACAATTGGGCAATTCTTCAATGAGCGCTACGCCCTGTTTATCGACTTCCGAAGCTCCCCTGACCACAGCCTACATGGGTCCGGCAGGCCTCTTCAACGGCTTAGTGATGGCGTCACGTTGCACATGACCAAGAAAGCTGATGGAACCGGGGATATACGGTGCTATGTGTACTTGCTGATGGACGCCCAGTTGAACATTATGGATGGTAGGTTTCATTCTGTGGAGTACTGAAAATAAATGGCTACTCTCGCGATAATGGCAGGGGGGCACTGATCAACGCATTGGCTTTTTCTGGTACAAACTTCCTTTTTAACAAGCTTTCGGGGCATGGCAAGGCTGAGCGCAAGAGACATGACGAAGCAATGGAAAAATTGCAAAATGCTCAAGCCCAATGGGTCCGGGACAGACAAACAAAAATCGACTGGTTCAACAGGCAACGGGAATTACAAATACAGGCTGGTAAGAGCTTGAGGGAGCTGGACGATAGTATGTACAGATACTACATTTCAACGGAGGAGAGTAAACCAAAATTATCTAATTTCTATGTACCCTCTAAGAAACAACAAGATGAGGAACTCACTTTCATCGTTGGATCATTGACCCTTCTGGGGTTTGTAGCATACAAGTATCTGTAGAACGACGTTTTTGACATATAATAAATATGTCAAAAGCACCACCACATATCGTTACCGAGAAGGAGGAGGAAAAATTAAGTCAAATTTACTATACGCCAGAACATCTCTGGACTGGACGAAAATCTATCCGATTGCTCGCCTCAGAAGCTGGCCTATCCAAAAAGCTAGTCACCCACTGGCTTTCTCGTCAACTGCTCTGGCTACGACACATCAAGGGTCCGAAAAAGATCGATTATCCCCATTTCACCATTACAACCCCCAACGAGATGCACCAGTTTGATCTACTGTACATGCCTCACGATTGGTTATATGGTAGCACCTACAAGTACATCCTCACGGGTATTGACGTGGCTTCGAGGTACAAGGTACCAAAAAAGCCAGCGAGGTCGCGGACATGATTAGGGACATTTATAAAGCGGGACCTTTACGATACCCAAAAACCTTCCAGTGTGACAATGGTTGTGAATTCAAGTCAGATGTAACGAAGCTGCTAGAAGGCAAGGGGGTAGAGATTAAACGGGCCACTACCAAATATCACCATACTTTCACGGCCTTTGTAGAATCCTACAATAAGGTACTTGCTGAAAGACTCTTTAAACCTCAAGATGCGCAGGAGCTAGTCTCTGAGGAGACCAGTAGTACATGGGTGAAACACTTGTACACCATCGTAAAAAGTCTCAACAACAGCAAAACTGCCATGATTAACATGAAGCCCTCGAAGGCTATTAGGCTCGATGAGGTACCACTTGCAAAAAGTCAACAATATCCTGAGGAAAAACCCTTACCCGAGGATGGTTTGTACCTCTATCTGCTACAACCAGGAGAAGAGCATGGTGACTCGAAAAGACGCGCCACTGACGCCTTTTGGAGTAGGAAAATGTATAGGTTGGATCGTATTGTAGCAGGCAGTCGCGTGCTGTACTATTTGAAAGACGAGCCTGATCGTAGCTTCGTGTCAGAAGAGTTGATGCTGGTTCCTGAAGATGTTCAGGTACCTCCAGAGGGTGTTAAAGAGTGGTAAATTAGATATTTTTTGTGGCTTATCAGGACCACAAAAAATAAGCACTCATTCCCCGAGCTCTGGGAGACGTTCATGTGTGTAGTTTTCACCAAGCCTGAAATGTCTCACACGTTCTGGGTTGACTTCAATACAACCACGCTCCCTGAGCCAGTTGTAGTGTACAATAGAATTCAGGGTCTCTGCCAGTACGACAATCTCACCGCTGGGATAGTCAACAAGCTTGTTCCGTATTTTTTGTGCCACATACCCCTGCTGGCCGCAGATGGCGGGGTATGGAAAAGGTTCGTTGTTGTTCTTCTGGATAATGACCATACCGTTATCCTTTTGAGAGTCTTCAAGGTAAGGCACGGCACGTTGCTGTAATATTCCTACTTGGCCCTGGAGCTCCTCAAGCTCGTCCCCCAGCACCATGAGCTGATTATCCCTATCCTCTAAATCACCCTCGAGAATGGCGACGGCAATATCCTTATCCTCGAGGGCTTGACGCTGCTTCTCAAGTTCATCCTGTAATTTTTTGATACCTGCCCTGGCAAGCCATTTAATCAGCCCCACCGCCTTAGGTCTTCTGGAGCGCCGGATAATCTCTAGGGCACCATCCAATGGGACAAATACATCATGGCAGTTTTGATTATCCTTTAGTGGTGGGTTGAGACCCCCTCCCCCCATAAGGTTAGCGCGTGGCGTGGTCTCAATATCTGAAAACATGTGACGAATATCAACGAGCCCCAAAAACCTACCAATATCAGCACGTTTGAACATAAGTTGATTTTCATTATTGGACAATGTTTCAATGGCTCCTACATTAAACGTAAGTTTCGACGACATTTCTAATATAGTAATGTTCGGCGGAGGCTTTCACTCGAGAATCTTCCAGGTCCTAGGGTGCTCCAATCTCACATACAGGCACGCATGTTTGGATTTTTTCAACCCAGCCCTGATCTCGCCCCAATCGGAAATAAGGTTGGTTTCCTCGTCTATCATTTTCATGTCCGATCTTTCGTTTGGATACCACAAAAACAGGGCTTTTTTCTGCCTTCGAAGGTTCTTGGGGAGAGCTGTATAAGACTGCGTTAGGAGCCATAGACTATGCTTGCGATGCCTACCTGAAATAGCCAATTCAAGTAGGGATTGTCGACGCTTATCGAGACTCTCGTCAGATATCATATCGTCGACGATAAACAACGTCTCTTCACCCGCCAACAATGATGACAATTTCTGAATCCATTCAAGGAGTTGATCCCTAGGGTCTATCAGGAACACATATTCGTCCCGCCAGAGCGAGGATCTCTCAAGTTAGGTGGTATTCCACCGTATAGTAGAGCACAAAATGACAATATTGTAGAAATGTTGTCTATATTCGTTTTCAAGCAGATCCAAAACACGTTGCGTTTTTCCACAACTTGTCGGACCCGTAAAGATTGCCGTATGTGGGTCCATTACGACGTCTAGCATTTATTAAAACCCTTTTTTCCTATGTATTTTCGGTATGGTGGAAAGGCATTCGACACAAACCCACGCGCCGCTGTGGTTGTTGACCAAAGACCCCGTGCAGACGGGGCAGTGCGTGGTCTTGTATATGAGGGGTAGAGGATCAAACACTATCTTACCATCTAGGTACCGCAGTACCTTGCGATATCTCTCAGCAAGCAGTACCTTTTCTTGCGAGACGGGGCAGGGTCCGGGATAAAAAAAAGGTATCTTGATCGGTGTTTTCAACAGTTCAATATACCGGGGTATAATATCGTATGTGAACAGGGTGTAAAGACGTAGGTAATTTTTATCTTGTTGGATCTGTTTAATTTCTTTGTCAATTTTCACGGGGTCTACAACATCCATTTATTTAGGCTTGGACGCTGGAATCAATTTTTTGGAGACAGCCATTTCACGACTAGCCCTACCCGCTGCGAAGTACGCCGTCATCTTAAGGACGTCATTCATATCCATTTTGGCAGAGGGTCTTGAAATACCCAAAAATTTCTTGCCTGCAAGAGCATAAGCGAAGGTGAAAGATAGGTCCACCACTGTTTCATATAGCATATCCAAAATTTCTTTTTCCTTGGGTGTAACGTTGCTATCCATGTGAGCTTTGCTTGTAGTAATTTATTTATTGCATTTTGAAAATTGAAATTTGAGGCTGAACTTTGCCCTTTTGAGGCTCGGGATGAATCGCGGGCTTGTGAGATTCTCCACCATTTTTGCCTCTACCAAATCTGTACCATACTCCAACTCCTATCGCGAGCACAGCCAGCGTACCTACACCATAAAGGTAGACTGACTGTACGGAATTGGTCCCAGAAGAGGTTTTGACTGCAGGCTCTACAGTACCCTCTTGTTGCCTAAGTTGTTCCTTCCTGTTCTTCATCAGTGCCGCCAATTTGTGACCCTGCGCAGCCCTTCCCGGATGTTTTACCGGCTTTGTAATAATTCGCTCTTCTTGTCTCTGTTCTTCACTCATTTCTTATAAGCCTAATGGCTTATAAGAAATTTCAATGTAGGCCCTGATCCTTAAGGATCTTTTTCCTTTTCCTTCTCCTCATCCTCTTTTTTGCTCATATGCCTCATGGTATGGCCCGCAACCAAAATTGGAGCTAAACACCTACCAATGGTGCAGTACACCAGAATACCGAGGTCTGCCATAGCGTCTCGTATAATAGGGTCATCCTCGATATCTTTTCTAAGCTCGTCAACACTATCAATGTTAACGAAATTTCCAATAAGGTTCGCATACAGGCTAACCACATGAGTAGTCAACGCTTTTGCAGTCTTTTCCCCCTTCTCTTGAAGCTCTCGTTGTACGTACTCGGCATGTACCTTTTCTACCGCCTCATCAGGGGCCTTGTCGATAAAGCCTTTTGTGCATTTTTTAGGTAGGAGATATCCCTTACCTTTGCGTAGGGCCTCTTTTAAAGCTTGGCGTTGATCGGTGGGCTTTTCAACATGTTCAAAAGATTCTGCGGTTGTGTCGAATACTTGTGCAAGATCTGACATTATATTTATTGTACGACGATATCGAAAAAAACAAAACGCAATCAGGGCATACGGTAGTATTACAACGATATACAAACACACTTCCATTTAGTTATTCTCAAGTGCCGGACCGGCGGCAGTGTCCACGGGCTAGGTGGACGCCTGGTCCTGTTGCACGAGTCTTTTGTCATCTGCCCTGTTAAGTGCTAATTTGTTAACCTCCTGGGTATATACTTGATGGTTCTTGTGCTGAATCAAAACCTGATTTTTGCATATATCAATGCCCTCTTCCAAGCATCGTCTATAGTCGTCAAAAATGATGGACTTATTAGTAACGCATCTCTTTACACCCTTCGCCTTCCTATCACCGCCCTCTTCTGTAAGGCTCTCGTAGGCATATAGCTTTGCCCTCAGTGTTATGAACTCCGTCATGATTTTCCCACTTAGCTCGTCCTTCATTAGACCCACGACCTTCTTGTTTTTTCCCATAGGGAGAGGCCTATTATCGTCCCTACTATACGCGCTCGTATCAAAACGTTTCTCGACATCCTGCGCGATATCAACATAGAAATCATGTGTCTTGATGTGGTATACAAACGAGTCCGTGTCCATGTAGCAGAGCTGCAGCTTGCTACCATATTTTGGTTGCATATATTCATAGTGAAATTCGTACATGATTAACTTCGACATATCTAATATGGCCTGGCCTATGTATACGGGCTTGTTCATTTTGACCTCTGTTTTACCCATCTCAATGCCTAGGAGGTGTTTACTGAACCTGAGACCACCCTTAAAGTTGGGTTTCATCACGAGCTTCATATACTTGTGCTCGTTGGTGAGAAGTTTGAAATTACGATGGTTCCGGATATTTTCCATGGTCTTGCCAAATACCGATAAATTCATCAATTTGTAGAAGTCTTTTTCGAAATCGTTCCTAGCGGCGGTTCTCAACCTCGTGTTGTGATCGATGTATCCTTTAAGCCATGGCTGTTGATTAAATTGAATAACCCTATGCACCTTCTTCAGTTCAAGCCCGTGCTTTATAGCTTCATGAAGGGCTCTGATATGCACCACATACCCACGCTTGTTTTTTAAATTTGGTACCAGTTTTTCGACTTTGTTAATCACCATGCGTTCTGGTAGAAACGGTAACTCGTTATGTGTATCGTGTAGCCCCTCAGGGTAGTCTATATCAACCTCGAGTAAGTATCCATGCTTGTTCTTTTCAACAAGTTTCGCAATTCGCTTTTCGGTAAATTCGTCAACATTCGACACCCATTTGAAGCCATCTGTTGGGAGATCTTGGCACATTGCCCACCCGTACAGGTTGTTCGCATCAAGGTACTGCAGGTAGGATGATTCAACCTCCGGATCGTACTGTTCTCCCATGTATCTGTTATTTGCCTTGGCATAACGATGTACCGCCTGGGTTATGCCTCCTCTGATACCTTGCTCAAACATGAGAAGCATGTCGGGGTCGTGAGAAGCTCTAACCTAATTTCGGTAAACTTGAGTGCTGCCTTCCATGCCAGGCCGGGTGCGGAGTAAAAGTGCGCAGGATCAAGCTTGTAGTTTGTTAAGCACACACCCCGGAACGTTTCAAAAACGTCGGCTAATAGCAGGACGTCTGTGGTCAAATACACATCATGATAGTCGCCCATGGTGACCACATCACCCTCTGGGGTGATACAATTCCATACCTTTTTCGCATAGGCATAATCCTCATCACTGATCCCCTTCATATTCAGCTTGTTGTAAAATACCTCCTTGGGAGGTAGTTCCGACTCTTCAAATCGTTGCCAATTATCCATATACTCATACGGGTACACACCTTTTCGAAGCATTAATCGAAATACATCATCTTTGCCGATGAATTTGGCCATTGATGGTACATTCGCCTTTAGTTTTTCTTGATCTAGTTGCTTCGTGGTGTTCAAACTGCAGTTTGAACATAGAAATTTTGCCACATACCCAGCTTCTATACTCTGAAATTCCAGACAGTTATCTGCACAATGTTGACATTTCATGCCGGCGGCGTTTGTCCCGATTAAGTTGCTTGCCAATTTATCTAATGAGGATGGCATGAATCGACAACTATCGATGAACCTAATCTCTATCCCCTTATACACCTCACCATCGCCATACCCCATACCTGCAAGCGGTACCATGATTTTAACATTGAAACTGATGTACTTTTCCGAATTCTCCGCGATGCAACCAATGTCCTGCGTATTATACTTTTCCCCCAATTCCCGGATGAAGAGATGCGCGTCGTACCCGCTTAGATTGTGAAAAATTACAGGTATATGGCTAGGTATCTTGTACTTAAGGTTACAGTTGTTATGCGCCGCGCCCCTATATAATCCTGTATAGTGACAATGGTCCCGAACTTTACGGTTATTCACGTCGTTAAAGGGCTTCAAACATATATGGCATTCTGTGGCCTCGCTATGTTCCTTTTTTAACACCTCTGTTAGTTCTAACATTGGTTGTTGCGGGAATGTGTAGTATAGCCTCTTCACCTCATCCTCCAGATGATTCACGAACCGCGTCACACAATCTCTACCACGGTACACTGTTAGTGGGTCTGGTACATTTCCATATGCAAATGTGCTATATGTACACCAACCCGATGGTACATGTTTGTTCAGCTTTTTCGTCTTCATACCTCTGGCATCCTCCACTGGTATTAATAGGCTCTCGAAGTCTGCGTATATAGTAAAGGGTACCTTGAATTGCATCTGACCATCCCTATATTGTAACCTTTTCTCACCTTCTTTTGGCATTGTAACCTTGACTGCTTCATGATCCTTGCAGTAGCTATAATGTTTATCCCTCGATTCAACTGTGTTGAATGCCTGTAAGCAGTTTAGGCAGAAATGCATTGATTTTGTGTTCTTCGATGTCTCTTTCCCCAATAGTCGCGATAGGCTTTTGACAGCTGTGTAGTGGGCCTTTTTACCATCTGTGATGAGCAATAGGTTCACCTGCCTGCTACGCTTAATGTTGTGCTCGGATCGTCGCAGGATGTTGATCTTCTTATCTGTTATATATAACACGTTCACCGCAATGTCCGTGTTGTTCCCCTCAAACTTGGATATGTCCTTGATGGTTGTCGGGAACTCTATATCCTTCCAATTGTATAGATCTACATAGGGCCTCAGCTTAGATATTCTTTGCATATCTTTTTCAACATGGTGTAGGGATGCTATGACGCCCCACTTAAAACATGCTTCATCCTCATTTTTTGGGTTGATTATGGCCTTCTTTGAAGCTATAAATTTAGGCAGTTCTATGTACGAGGAACCCCTTGTTAGTCGCAGTTTATGGAAATCTACATCTAGGTGTAGGATTCTACTAATGGTGAATCCACTCTGGGGTAATGCAGGATGTTCCACGTGTGTCTTGATATCGGCAAACATCCTATCCAGTACGTCATCCACATCGCTACCTTGGAAAATTTCTATCATCTTGCTGTTAAAAGCTTTCTTCACCTCAATGTACTCATCGTTAGCCTCCTCCGAGTTTGGTACTATTTTCTTCTTCCAGATGATCCATAGGGTCATCTGTACCTTTGCTGATCCCATTTCCACCACCTGGTCCCCAATCAAGGTTTTCACGTTGGGTCGCACCATCCCTATATACCCGTCGACGTCGGCTCCTCCTATACCAGGAATGCGAAAATGTTTTAAATGTTTTATGCAACGCGTGCTTATATTCCTGAGGCGTAAAATCTTGCCCCAGCTGATCATATAAATTTTTAATATCTTCGAGATAGTCTTGCTCGGCCTCTTTTTCCACTTCATTATGAAGCGTAGGTCTCGCGATGATGTTAGTCGCACTATCATAGAGATTCATAACTTTACGTTTGAAGGCCGCATAGGTTCTCTTGACTCCCTCTTTTATAGGCTTGGGAACTGCGTCCACTAACCAGTTGTACCAACCTCGCATCTTGGTTTTCACGATCGAACGATTTTTTGACATCTCCTCTTTCTCAAAAATATCCATAGCCTCCGGTGTTGGTAGTATAGTCACGGGCCTGACTGGTTTTCGTTGTCCAGCCCTTCTGGGGGGTCTATGTGGTACATCCTCCAATAGAGCAACTAGTTCAGCCTTGCGTAGCCTGTAATAACCAGACAGGCCACGGGTTTTCGCGATATCACGTAATTCTTTTACAGTGTGCGTATTCATCTTTATTGTATGGATTTTAGATTGTCCGTGAATTTCATGTTTGCTCAAAACTAACGCAGTTTGTTCACATCTTACTGCGCATGCGTTGATTTTTATTGATTTGTGGGGAATTTACCTTTTACTCATTTTCAGCATTTTTTGATGTGCATGGATAAACATAGCATCATAGGGACTTGCGCTAGAACTATTTTTACTCATTTGCAGCATTGATTTTGATATACATCAATAAACATAGTATAATAGGGACTTTACCTTGATATGCATGACTAAGCACAGCATGATAGGGACTTGTACTGGATGTACATTAATAAGCACAGCATGATAGGGACTTGTACTGGATGTGTGTGCGCCTAAGAACTTATGATGATGTGCGTGCGCGTGTGCGGGATGTGCGTTGCGCCAGAACATACAATACTATATCTCTTGCCCCATTTGCGACCCCCCTGGCCATCTCGCTCATAATGTACGCATAAGAACCCACAAGGCCCTGAAGGAAAATAAGGAGCTCAGTTCTCAGGAGTATCTCGGGTGCGATATGGCTAAGCTGCGGGCCCATATTGAAGCTCAGTTTGTTGAGGGGAAGACCTGGGAAAATTACGCAATGATGTATTTTTCTATAATTTGATGTGTTTCATAACCTTTTTGAGGAACATTTATGGGTAATGGCAATATACAACATGCTGAATGTATAATACTGATTTTTGTTGATTTTTTTGTTTCTTCAAAAACCGATTTATTTTACATTTTGAGTAAACTTTTGTGAGAATGGACCATATACAATGTTTTCCAAAATAATGATCTTTGTCTATTTTAAATTTACTCCTTGCTCATTGCTTTTTTGACATTTCTGATTAAAATGTTTAGTAAAGGGCAGTACGGATCAACCGACGAAAATTAACTGGTTAGGATGGTATGCAACCCAATAAATGATTTTTTGAGATTTAAATTTGATGTTTTCCAAACTATGGCTTTTTGATATTGTTGTATAAGCATTTAGGGAAAAGACAATGTTTAAAATGTGTAAAGAGCTTATTTTCATAGATATGTGCCTTCTCTTGCAAGCCTTTCTTTTTGACACTTCAGATTAAAATATTGAAGGTTTTCAACATAATCACATAAGATGTATTATATACATATTTGAGATATGTGTTATTTCTGGCATTGTTATTATTGGTGTCATAAGTGTCGGTGTTGTGACTGTCAATGTTGTAACTTTGTACCAATTGGATTTTACACCATGCAAGCCGATGTTTTTTATATTTTGTCTGAAGTTTTGTTGGCAGGATTTCATGCGATTTGAAAATTGACATTTTGTGTAAGATTTTAAGAACTTTTTTGTTAAATAGGACTTACTCCTTGCAAACGTTCTTTTTTTGCATTTTCAGATTATTTTTTTTGTTAACAGGCAGTATTCGATATACCGAAATATGTGCTAATGTCATCAAAATTCAAATGACAGAACTTTTTAATTGTTTTTCTGAATAAATAAAATTTTTTTGTACTGTTGGTAGGGACTTTGCTGATGTCAACAAAATTTTTTAACTCTTATATCTCCTTGGCCGTTCGTCAATAGCACATGATACTATACATTTTTCTCATCAGCGTTTCAAGCTCTGCATATATATATATAGGAAACGGATAAACAAATTTCGCCAATTTTTTTTGTTGCTAACGTTAGCAAATGAACTAAAACAACCTATTTTTTCATTGCCCTTCTGCCTAAGTGGATTTCTCCACGGGCTTTATCGACTAGTCTCTATAATAATACGGAGAGTGTGTCTGTCTGTGACAGGCAAAGTTGATGTGTTCATTTTCCTTTGATGTAGCCGAAAAATGCCTATCTTTTTTGCCAATAAAAACCGCGACATTTTGTTTGTTTACATTTTAAATCATGTGATCAAAATAAAACAATTTCATTTGTTAAACAAAATCACGTGATCAAAATAAAGAAATTTCATTTGCCAAAAATTGCAAGTTTCCCTTGACGATCAAACGAGCCGTAAATTTTTTTTCAGATTTAGAAAAGAGAAATGAAGTTGTTGCTTTTACAACATTCATTTGTTTATTTTGGTTTTTAAAAAGAGAAGTTTTAAGCTAGCTACGTGTACAGAGAAAAATAAGTTAATATAGATAGTTATAGTTAGTAAGTAACCTAATTTCTTTACTACATACCACTAAGGAGTATATATGTCTAGCTAGAGATTTTTTTTTCAAGAATAAAACACGAAGATCTACATCAGAGTTTATTTTTGTGTAGAATAAGACGACGACCAACCGAGCAACAAAGTAAGAAAAAAGTACAAAAAAGTAAGAAATTTTAAATTTATATAGCTATCTTTTTTATAAGCTTTTAAAGAATTATTATTGTTGGATTTAGCCAGCTTTACTTTTCTATGTAGCACACTTTCAGTTGTCAAGCAGATCCGCATTTTCCAGAAATAAATCCACTTAAAAGCCTCAAATTCTTAAAAGTTTTATATTTTGCGTTTTTTTTTAAAAATCTACCATATTTGTTTACACTTTTGTCCATAATTAATGTATCCCATTGTGCGTAACTAATGTATTTGTCCTAAAATTCAAAATGCTACACAAAGCTGTTAGCTGCCTGTCAAACAAATCTGCTGGTCAAACGGAAAATTTTGGTTTGTTGAACTCACTGTTTTTACATTACTATTATTTCTCTTTATATGTTTAACTATATTTAACTGGATGTCTTAGCTATAGAAAGTTCAAGTGACTTATGTATCTCCATTCTTATATATTTATTTATTTATTTTTATTTTTTAGAGTTTGTGGTTCCTATTACCTAGCTAATTAAGGTTGTATATTCTTCTCTCATGTCTAACCCCGAGAGTTATAACAATAACAACCGTGTAGTTGGTTTTAGGCTTTTCAACAATGCAGGTAGGTTTGTGTTTCAGCGGCCAGAGAAAAATCAAAGGACAGTAGGTCTCATTATGGGCCAGATACCAAGCATTCCTCAACATATTGAACTGCCACAGGTAAATGCCGTACCACGTACATCAATTATTGATGATGTGGCTTTCGCTAGGCGTAGACATGCACAATGTGTTGCATCTTTGCGCCGTTCTGAAACTATTGACCAACTTACCAGTAGGCATCAGAGTGACGCTGTTAGGCAAGCATCAAGTCGTAGTGCTGAATGTAATGAGCAGGCTGCCAATAGACGTGCTCGGGATGCTGCAAGGCAAACTATTGCTCGACAAAGGCAAAATGTTTCGCAGGTTGCAAATAGAAGACGAGCAAATGCACAACGAAACGTTGCTGTTCGTGCTCGCAGAAATGCCCCATAATATAATGTTGCACGTCAACATGTATTGCCTAATGTTTATTATTTAGGTGCTATGGACAAAAATTGTGAGTATTGTCAAGCTATAAAGTTTGAAAATGAAGAGTGTTTCAAATGCTGCCATAATGGTAAAGTTGCACTTGATAATTTGTCACCATACCCTGAGCAGCTAAGGCAACTGTTAACAAATAATGATACTGCTCAGGCACGGAACTTTCAAATGAATATACGTAAGTATAATAGTGCAGTTTCGTTTGCCTCCTTTGGAGCAAATCTTCGACCTCCCCCTGGTCGTGGTCCACCATGCTTTCGTATCTGCGGTCAAATATGGCATCGTGTTGGGGATCTTCACCCTCCTGAGGGACAAACTCCTGTTTTTAACCAACTTTATATTTATGAAGCAGGTAGAGCACTCAATGAGAGAATGGCACGTCCTGAAAATAATGGATGTAGAGAAGACGTGATGCAAACTGTTCAGGATGTAATGAACAGAGTAAGTCCTTTTGCTGCTGCATACAGGTACATGGCTGAAGTTGAAGCAGATGAAATAGCTCAGGCAGCAGCTAAAAACCGTGTCCCATCAGAAGTACGCATGTGCATGACAGTTGGCAGTGATCGAAGGCGATATAACTTGCCACATCATGACCAAGATGGAGCTCCTCCTGGAAACAGGGATATTGTAACCTACCCACGTAGAGGCAATTTGCAAAATATTTCTACGTTATCTGCAAATTTAGAGCCGATGGTTTATCCTCTTTTTTCCCAAGGGGTGAACCAGGTTGGTATTATGGGATACCCCATGTTGCCGAACGTGCAACCCGTACTCGAAATACTACTACAACTCCTCGGTCTCTGTTATCCCAATTTTTTCCTGCTTAATCTACGCTCTGGGAACGAGGTGGCTATTTTTAAGAACACTGTCCTATTCGAAAATATCATTCGAATAAAACTGTGAAAAACAAAACAAACCGAAAACGTTTTTGCGTTGTTCATATGAGTTGCGTAAGTTAAGTTGGTGTCAGGTTAGGTAACAACAACAGCTCATGCAATACGTCACAAAGTGCAACAAATGGTTGGAATTATATAGCATTATCTCAAAATGAATGTCAAATAAGGTTAGTAGTTCAAATAAAGTTTGATTAGTCTTTGCACAGAGGCAACGTTAGGTAAAATTTTCTACTTAAGACACACAAGCAAGGAAAAAGATAGCTTTGACTTGGTCTGCAGCTTTTTGTAATTTCTGATCAGTATAGATTAGCTAGATAAATGAATTGAGATTTTTAAAGATTTTCTTTCGACTTTTGTGATACGAATAAACAGTAAAGATAAAAAAAAATAAAGCGTATTGACGTGAACGGTTTTAACAGTGGACTGTTTCTTGTGTTGTGTTTTTTATTTAAACAGAGGCTGTGATAAATGTTTTTTCAGAAGGGTATTATCCCTATACGCCTGTGCAACACTGTTTAACTGTACTAAGCGCTCAGGCCGGTGTCACGATTAATTTTTTAACTTTTACAAAAACTTATTCCGCAAAATAAAATAATATTGACGGATTGTTTTTGCTATGACGGAGTCACAACAGTTGTAAACTGTGTTTTTATTTCAGCCTTTGTTGCGGGAAAGTTATTTTTTGAAAAATATGTTACAGTCGCTTCACTTGATTTACGACATACTGCATACCTGTACTAAAGCGCTCCACCTGACCGTGTCGCACAGTTTGCAGTTCTTTTTAGGCGCTCCTTAAGGCGTTCAACAACTAATATCACGTGACATTTCCTCACATACATAGCGCTTCAAATGAAAATTGTGTTGATGGCCATATTGGCTTGTTGGACGTAATGGACGTAAGGGCATTTTCAAGAAAACGAAGAAAGGGTATGTTTAGCTAATATATCACTATTTTTTACATGTAATGAGCCCCTTTCTAGCCCCACTCACACCTAAAGCTAGCTAGTATAAAACTGCCGACTTAGCTGGAATAATAACAGAACTTAGATAGCATATAGCTAGCTAGCTTTTTAAGACTTTTAGCTGGTTATAAAATGGAGCAAACATAGCTAGCTATAAACATATAGCTAGCATAAAAAACTAGCTACAAAGCTAGCATAAAATTAACTACTTAGCTGGGATAAAACAACCAATATTGCTAGCATAAAATTAGCTATTTTTGCTGGCATAAAATCAGCAAAATAGCTAGCTCTAGCTAAGCATAGATAGAAAAATTCTTTCAGACAGATTTTCTAGCTATAGCTAGCTAGCTTTACATATACTACACAGTGTGTGAGATAATTCTACTCTCTGGGAAATGTCCCGTCACATAGCTTGTTCTAGCTACAACTGTGCACAAAATTTGTTTTCTCTGGCAATTTTATACCAAGAGGGGGATGAAGTTCCAATTCCATACCATAACAAATATTACGTAATGAATCCAAATAAGGGTATGATACACCCATATATGTGAAGCGCCTTAATGATGGTAACCCGGCTGCGTGATCGAAAGTAGGTGCTGCACAAACTGCGCTACACACGTTTTCTGCCCTCCTCGTATAACTCTTTCAATTTTGCTCTTCTGTGCTCTCAGCAAATAATTTTTAACCACAAATAATTGAGGATGTAATTTTGTTTGTACAGAACTAAGAGGTCCCTCCAAGTGTATTAACTTTAAAAAGTTAGCTACTGTATTGTATATAGCTAGCGGCTAACCTAGCTGCTGGAAGCTAGATAGCTACCTAGCTAACCTGATTGCGTTCCTGGTTGTCCCTGGCCCCTTAGTATTTCACAAAAAATAATTCTAGACGTTAGCCATTTAGCATTAGCATGTTAGCCACTCACCCGTTGATAATGCTAATTGACTTTTATCGTGTCACTTTTAATTTGTGAACCGCTAGCTATATATTAGCTTGTCTTGTGGTTAGTGGTTTTGGGGGAGAGGTGTAGCATCAGGAAAAATATGCTATTAGCAGAATGTATACAACGGTGCCAACATCTTGGCACATATGCATATATGAGAGATGCAGTAGGTGGCTTTTCAAATTTTTTCTGCCACAATGACCAGTGTAGGCTCAACCTCTACAAACCAACGATTCCATGATTGTGAGATAGATAGATAGATAGATAGACAGATGTGCATATTTTACATGGCTAGCCTCACAAATATCGAGGGATATACCCTGTCTATTATTTCCAGGAGGGGCCATGGCTTAGATGGAGAGTCCTAGAGTATTTAATGCTCATTTTGAGCTACCCAGACCCAATTAGTAGGGCCCGCGCTCTACTAGACAACTCCCGGCAACATCCAACGGACCACACAGTGTGCCATCTCCCCAATTTCCCTCACATGGCTTGGGTTAACCCGGGGCTATGGTAACATTCACTCGCCCATGTTGAATCGCCGTCAAGAGGAATCGAACCCCGGTCTCCCGCACAGAGTACGAGAGCTATAACCACTAATCTACGGCGCCAACATATACTTAAAGTAATTAATGAAACCATCAAACTTAACAAACAAAAGGCACGGGAACGTTGTTTTGTGGTTACACTAAATTTATTTATTGTAACCAATACTTGCTATGCATCCCAAACACGAAAACTAGAACATATTTATAACAGCCAAGTTTAGTTTAAACAAGTATACCATAGTACAGGATCTCTTTATTGCAGCAGCCAAACGTGTCACAAGAAGAAATGCTTGGATCTGCATTATACCATCCCATACCCAGCCTGATATTGATTCAGGTTGATTTGGGCTTTAAATCAAGTTTTATCTTTCAAAATATTGAAGTTTTATTAAAACATCATAGTTCAACTGAAAGCCCTTGCTTTTGCGGTGTTTCCAGTGAGAATGTTTTGGATTGGGAATGGCATAAAGAAGGAAGAATGAAGTGATTTGTAAAAAAGGTGTGATAGGAGAAAGGGCAAGGTAGCTTAAACCAGAGGACTTTGACCCCTTAAAAACTGTGCTGTACTTTAAAGCAAAATTGACATGTTGTCAAGGCAATGGAGAGTCTAGAAGTTTGCAGCTTAATTGCTGTTAACATAGAGAAAACCTATCTGTGCACAACCCCCTACCAGCATGTGCAATTTATGAGTGGCATCCATAGTTACTTGCTTGGTCATAATAGACAAGTTTCAGTGTGACATAAATATTTTGATTATGTATCAACATCAATATATAGGGGCGGAAAACAACAGACAACCATGCTCAAACATAACAAGTCATACAAATAAACTTATGCAGAAATTGCATTAACTTATACTTAAAAAGAAAAGATATTGTCAATTCTAGTGCCTATTTGATCTTTTATTTCTAAAAAATCCACACAATGACAACAATCACATTTAACTGTAATACTATCCATATATCTTTTCCTTTGATTCAGTCAAGAAAAGACTAAAAATGTATATATAATATGCACTAACATAGATTGCACTACGAAGGTTTTTGGGTACTTCTGTGCATATTGAATGTTTAGTGCAAAAAAAAAGTTTTTTTGAATACCTGGAGTTTAGAGAAATTTGTGCAATTAAGAAGATACAAGTTTACATTTGTTATTATTATTTTATGTGTACATTAGAGATGTGTTTATATCTATTTTTTATGTTAAAAAATAATTATTTGAGGAAACTTTCCAAATATTTCACAAAAGGTTCACATAACTATTGAAACCATATAGTTTACTTTTATAACTGATTTTGCTTATTTTATATTTAGATAAATGTTATAATGCCAAAAGGAAAATACAAGGTTGGACCACCAATGGTAGGTTTTTATCAAATTTTTATCTTACATATTTATCAAAGCAATCTTAACTTTCTTATTAATTTCATTTTAGAAAAAAGATATGAAAGGTAAATGTCGTTTCGTAGGTTGCAGGTACTACCACTTTCAGCTGAAAAATTTACAAAAACACATACAAAAGGCTCATAAAATGATGTTAACGGAACATAATAAATTACCTATATCATCTTCTGAGCATATGACAAGAAATGGTAAAAATGAAAGGTATTTAAAATATGGGAAAATCGAGTATTGCCTCCATGAACGCTGTTATTTAAAACATAATGCTTATTCTGATTTGTCCAAGCATATCCGAAAGCAACATGGTTTATCAAGAAAACAGTATAATCAGCTAAAGTAGGTTATGTTTTTTTTATCTTTAATGAAGCAAATGTAACATTGCTAAAACTAAATGTATTTATTTTAAGGGATGCACGTACCAGTGTTATTAAAAAGGAAAACGAAACGTTTTGGTCCTTGCAGACTAATGAAGGTATGTTTAAATTACAAATTATATATGTTTTATTTTTATGTTTAAATTGATTTCCTGGTTTCGCTTTGCTAAGTTGTATTTTTGTTTATATAGAACGGACAGCCAATGTTACCGACAGGAACGATCGCGAGAACAGTAGCGAACGAAGTATCCTTGCAACAAGTGAAGGTTAGTCCTAGCATTTTTATTGCTTTTTTATTGGAGAAGGGTTTGTGCTCTAATGTTCATCTTTATCAGTTTATGAACTGCATAATTTTATATTTTTTACTTTTCTTAGACGAGGCTTTAAATGGTTCAGCAGAGCTTTTTACGTCATGTGATAGTAACGAGTAAGTGTCTGTTCCAATTTCAACTACTCCTATCCCATTTGTCAATGTAAAAACTTTTTGAGATAATAAAAAATGCGGATACACAACTTTATAAAGAGTACTAAGAGGTTCTTTTGTATTACCGAATATTACATCTATATTGTTTATCATTATATTTTTAGTGAAGAAACTTAAAAAAAAGAAGGCTCCAATCCTCATCAAGAATGATTCGATTAGTAACTCCGTTAAATCTAAAATAAAAATCGTTATGGTTAATTTGTCAATCGTTTTGAGCCACTTATCTAGTCATAAATTACGACAGGTTGTATTGGTATTAACTTACAATAGTGTAATTAAAACGAATAGACGAATGCTTGAACCCAATCATAATAGCACGGGCAGAACAAAATGAACTACAGATTCGGTCCTTTAAAATACTTTCTTGTTTAATTTTTTTTCTCGATGATATTTATTTTGTGTTATATACTTAGTGGTTGTATTTTAAAATGGAACTTATGGAGCCATATAGTATTTATACGTTTACATTTTATTCGTTTACAAGGCGGCGAAACTGGAAGTTTATCAAAAAAAAATCCCATAACAATACCTCGTTTATAATAAACTAGGCCGTATAAGAATCCAGAGAACAGAATTTATCCATCACCTTGTTTTAAAAAGTTAAATATTTTTATATGTTGTGGAGGATAAAAAGAATTCCTGTTCGAGATTCGGTTGTTTTGGTGAATTAAGCCTGCGCAAAGTAATCAGGGGAGAATTTCCAGGTCGAGTAGCAAGCCATACACTTGAGAATCGAAAACTTTTCTAAATAAGGTCTTTGTCATACATTTTGAAAAGAATTCCCGTTCCTTGAAGCAATCCATACATCAAGAATCGTTTGTTTTGGTGAATTATGCCTGCGCAAAGTAATCAGGGGAGAATTTTCAGGTCAAGTAGCAATCCATACACTTGAGAATCGTAAATTTTTCTAAGTAAGGTCTTTGTCATACATTGTGAAAAGAATTCCCGTTCCTTGAAGCAATCCATACATCGAGATTCGGTTGTTTTGGTGAATTATGCCTGCGCAAAGTAATGAGGGGAGAATTTTCAGGTCAAGTAGCAATCCATACACTTGAGAATCGTAAATTTTTCTAAGTAAGGTCTTTGTCATACATTGTGAAG
Organism: Hydractinia echinata; assembly: GCA_030067915.1. Taxonomy (NCBI): domain Eukaryota; kingdom Metazoa; phylum Cnidaria; class Hydrozoa; order Anthoathecata; family Hydractiniidae; genus Hydractinia; species Hydractinia echinata. The sequence continues at coordinate 681,413 of JASGCC010000156.1, forward strand.
AGAATTCCTGTTACTTAAAGCAATCCATACATCGAGATTCGGTTGTTTTGGTGAATTATGCCTGCGCAAAGTAATCAGGGGAGAATTTCCAGGTCAATTAGCAATCCATACACTTGAGAATCGTAAACTTTTCTAAGTAAGGTCTTTGTCATACATTGTGAAAAGAATTCCCGTTCCTTGAAGCAATCCATACATCGAGATTCGGTTGTTTTGGTGAATTAATCCTGCGCAAAGTAATCAGGGGAGAATTTCCAGGTCGAGTAGCAAGCCATACACTTGAGAATCGAAAACTTTTCTACATAAGGTCTTTGTCATACATTTTGAAAAGAATTCCCGTTCCTTGAAGCAATCCATTCATCGAGATTCGTTTGTTTTGGTGAATTATGCCTGCGCAAAGTAATCAGGGGAGAATTTCCAGGTCAATTAGCAATCCATACACTTGAAATTCGTCAATTTTTCTAAATAAGGTCTTTGTCATACATTGTGAAAAGAATTCCCGTTACTTGAAGCAATCCATACATCGAGATTCGTTTGTTTTGGTGAATTATGCCTGCGCAAAGTAATCAGGGGAGAATTTCCAGGTCAATTAGCAATCCATACACCTGAAATTCGTCAATTTTTCTAAATAAGGTCTTTTGTCATATATTGTGAAAAGAATTCATGTCCCTAGAAGCAATCCATACATCGAGATTCGTTTGTTTTGGTGAATTATGCCTGCGCAAAATAATGGAGGATTCTTGTTTCGACGAAATTAGGCTTGAAAATAATTTTTCAGAAGAAAAGGTTCTGAATAGAGGACTATCCTATGATATTATTCGTTATGCGCACTCCGTTTGTCTTGTTTCCTCGAAACTAGGCCTCAAAAGAATTTTTCAGACGAAAAGGTTCCGAATGGAGGACTATCCTATGATCTTATTCGTTATGCGCACTCCGTTTGTCTTGTTTCGTGGAAATTAGGCCTGAAAAGAATTTTTCAGACGAAAAAGTTCCGAATGGAGGACTATCCTATGATAATATTCGTTATGCGCTGTCCATTTCTCTTGTTTCGTCGAAATTAGGTCTGAAAAGAATTTTTCAGAAGAAAAGTTTCCGAATAGAGGACTATCCTATGATATTATTCGTTATGCGCACTCCGTTTGTCTTGTTTCGTCGAAATTAGGCCTGAAAAGAATTTTTCGGAAGAAAAGGTTCCGAATAGAGGACTATCCGATGATATTATTCGTTATGCGCACTCCGTTTCTCTTGTTTCGTCGAAATTAGGCCTGAAAAGAATTTTTCAGAAGAAAAGGTTCCGAATAGAGGACTATCCTATGATATTATTCGTTATGCGCACTCCGTTTGTCTTGTTTCGTCGAAACTAGGCCTGAAAAGAATTTTTCAGACGAAAAGGTTCCGAATAGAGGACTATCCTATGATATTATTCGTTATGCGCTGTCCATTTCTCTTGTTTCGTTGAAATTAGGCCTGAAAAGAATTTTTCGGAAGAAAAGGTTCCGAATAGAGGACTATCCTATGATATTATTCGTTATGCGCACTCCGTTTCTCTTGTTTCGTCGAAATTAGGCCCGAAAAGAATTTTTCGGAAGAAAAGTTTCCGAATAGAGGACTATCCTATGATATTATTCGTTATGCGCACTCCGCTTGTCTTGTTTCGTCGAAACTAGGCCTGAAAAGAATTTTTCAGACGAAAAGGTTTCGAATGGAGGACTATCCTATGATATTATTCGTTATGCGCTGTCCATTTCTCTTGTTTCGTCGAAATTAGGCCTGAAAAGAATTTTTCGGAAGAAAAGGTTCCGAATAGAGGACTATCCTATGATATTATTCGTTATGCGAACTCCGTTTGTCTTGTTTCGTCGAAATTAGGCCTGAAAAGAATTTTTCAGAAGAAAAGGTTCCGAATAGAGGACTATCCTATGATATTATTCGTTATGCGCACTCCGTTTGTCTTGTTTCGTCGAAACTAGGCCTGAAAAGAATTTTTCAGACGAAAAGGTTCCGAATAGAGGACTATCCTATGATATTATTCGTTATGCGCTGTCCATTTCTCTTGTTTCGTTGAAATTAGGCCTGAAAAGAATTTTTCGGAAGAAAAGGTTCCGAATAGAGGACTATCCTATGATATTATTCGTTATGCGCACTCCGTTTCTCTTGTTTCGTCGAAATTAGGCCCGAAAAGAATTTTTCGGAAGAAAAGGTTCCGAATAGAGGACTATCCTATGATATTATTCGTTATGCGCACTCCGTTTCTCTTGTTTCGTCGAAACTAGGCCTGAAAAGAACTTTTCAGACGAAAAGGTTTCGAATGGAGGACTATCCTATGATATTATTCGTTATGCGCTGTCCATTTCTCTTGTTTCGTCGAAATTAGGCCTGAAAAGAATTTTTCGGAAGAAAAGGTTCCGAATAGAGGACTATCCTATGATATTATTCGTTATGCGAACTCCGTTTGTCTTGTTTCGTCGAAATTAGGCCTGAAAAGAATTTTTCAGAAGAAAAGGTTCCGAATAGAGGACTATCCTATGATATTATTCGTTATGCGCTGTCCATTTCTCTTGTTTCGTCGAAATTAGGCCTGAAAAGAATTTTTCAGACGAAAAGGTTCCGAATGGAGGACTATCCTATGATATTATTCGTTATGCACACTCCGTTTCTCTTGTTTCGTCGAAATTAGGCCTGAAAAGAATTTTTCGGAAGAAAAGTTTCCGAATGGAGGACTATCCTATGATATTATTCGTTATGCGCACTCCGTTTGTCTTGTTTCGTCGAAACTAGGCCTCAAAAGAATTTTTCAGACGAAAAGGTTCCGAATGGAGGACTATCCTATGATCTTATTCGTTATGCGCACTCCGTTTGTCTTGTTTCGTGGAAATTAGGCCTGAAAAGAATTTTTCAGACGAAAAGGTTCCGAATGGAGGACTATCCTATGATATTATTCGTTATGCGCTGTCCATTTCTCTTGTTTCGTCGAAATTAGGTCTGAAAAGAATTTTTCAGAAGAAAAGTTTCCGAATAGAGGACTATCCTATGATATTATTCGTTATGTGCACTCCGTTTGTCTTGTTTTGTCGAAATTAGGCCTGAAAAGAATTTTTCGGAAGAAAAGGTTCCGAATAGAGGACTATCCTATGATATTATTCGTTATGCGCACTCCGTTTGTCTTGTTTCGTCGAAATTAGGCCTGAAAAGATTTTTTCAGACGAAAAGGTTTCGAATGGAGGACTATCCTATGATATTATTCGTTATGCGCTGTCCATTTCTCTTGTTTCGTCGAAATTAGGCCTGAAAAGAATTTTTCGGAAGAAAAGGTTCCGAATAGAGGACTATCCTATGATATTATTCGTTATGCGAACTCCGTTTGTCTTGTTTCGTCGAAATTAGGCCTGAAAAGAATTTTTCAGAAGAAAAGGTTCCGAATAGAGGACTATCCTATGATATTATTCGTTATGCGCTGTCCATTTCTCTTGTTTCGTCGAAATTAGGCCTGAAAAGAATTTTTCGGAAGAAAAGGTTCCGAATAGAGGACTATCCTATGATATTATTCGTTATGCGCTGTCCATTTCTCTTGTTTCGTCGAAATTAGGCCTGAAAAGTATTTTTCGGACGAAAATGTTCCGAATGGAGGACTTGTCTAAGGTATTGTCGCATATACGCACTCTACTTGTCTTTTTTCGTTAAATTAAGGCCTGAAGAAAAAAATTCGGAAAAGAATCTATCGAAACGAAATCTTGTCTAAGGTACTGTCGCATATACGTACTATACTTGTCTTGTTTCGTTGAATTAAGGCCTGAAGAAAAAAAAATTCGGAAAAGAATCTATCCAAACAAACGCGTGTCTAAGGTATTACTTGTCTTGTTTCGATGAATCAAGAAAAAAGAACACGCAAGAATTACTTTTCATTTCTATTTATTCAATTTACCGACTTTACAGATCAGCACCACTAATTTTTAATTTAAGTTTATTCATATAAGGCTTCGCCTTTCTTCTGTTCCATACATGGATAAAAAATTGTACGTAGTACGTGAAATGGCACTGCGACATTAATTTTGCCGAGGCTTTAATCCGTTGTAGAAATGAATTAAATTGTTCACAAATCGAGGTGTTGACGCATTCGAACCCTAGCAACCGTTCACACTGCGGGGGAACACTTGTGAGTGTACCCGTGAAAGACATCATGAAAAAATCTGGTATCACGGAAAAAAACAGATTCCCTATTATGTGCGTACTCTGACAAGCTGCAGGTGAAGTCGTAAAATACAACCCCTGGTGGAACTTCACAATAGCCATATAAAGAAGAAGCAGGGTCTTTTCTTCCCTCGGATCCTGGAATGACGTGAAACCCTAAACAATGGCCGTGTTTAGGACAGAACCACAAAAACAAATACGACACTCCCTTCTTGCTCACTTGTGGGAATTTTTTGCAGCAGATTTCATCTGGGGTGTTATCGAAATTTGCCGGTTCTTTCCGATTATCAATAGGGAACCTACGTATTTCCCTGACTTGCTGACCATGTTACGTGAAGTAGTACGCTCGGCCAAATTTCGGTGGATTGTATGTAGAAGCGATCGGGATAGCTGGTTCAGGAGGAACATCGTGAGAATGAAACTCTTTCACGAAGGCACTGCAATATTTCATCAATTCCAAGATATCGCGAGATGGAGGAGTACTGGTTGAGACAAGCATAGCTAATTCTGTTGAATAATGCGTAAGGTGGTACGCAAAATCCTGACAAGTGGAATGGGCCAAATTTCCCGATTCACAGAGTTCGACGAATTTTATACATATGTTACATAGATGGTATGGAAATATGGCATCAAGACTGGAGTCGTAGGATAGTAGGCGGAAAACAGTTGCATACGAGTCACGGACTTTCGGAGATATGTTGTCACTTATCATCGTATCGAAAGCTGCCCTACAACTGGGTGGGATGTAAGTTGATAAAGCTGCAAGCTGTTCCCTGGTATGCCTGATCGGTAACTTTGATAACATGCTGTTACAAAGCTCGCGCAAAGAAACTCTCGCAGTGGCGTAAGCTCTATTCAAATCAGCATTTGACATTGAACCAGGTGTCATGAAACATCGATCAAAACGGCTGGGTTTCACATCAGTCGGTGCATCTTTCGTCGGTGTTTCGATTGGTGAAACGAACGTATTTTTGAAGCCCATCCCAATTTTGGTGCCATCACAAGCTAAGATAGGTGAAGGACCATCACAACCCGGACATCCTTGTCGAAAATCTATTCGCATTCTAGACGACCACGCGAAAAACCATTTGATAAATGTTGAGACATCCATAAATTTGTATCCTCTCAAATTGTATCGCTCACTGTACCATGACACAAAGCCACTGAATGTCATCTTTCCGTTCATAACGGCAGAAACAAATTCCCAGCCTACAGAAAAGTTGAAGACTTTGTTAGCGAGCTTAAATGTCCATTGGCCTGATAATTTCACTCACCTTTCCAAATGGGCATAATTTTAAAAGCAGAGGGGGCTCTGTGGTACATGGACGATATAAATACAATAATTTATAAATTTATGATAAATATGAAGTGCACACGGATAATTTTACCTAATTCATATCCAGCACAGGTCGAAGTGGACAATTGAAATACAGAATCTGTCGCACCATCCCACTTTCGTCGACAAGTTTTTGACATACACATTCGTGAATATACTTTGCATCTTAATACACGAGTATCAGTATAGAGGTTTGTGTCATGCGAGTAGATTGTCCGTCCCTCTGGATATTCGGGTGATGACCAGCCAGCCTTGCAAAATAAAGTAAATTTCAATGATTTCGATCTATTTATAAGAAAATAGCTCAAAAATAACTAAAGCTTAGCATATGCTCAATTTTACTTTGAATCTGCACCTCGATATGCTCAAACCGATGTGTATAAGTAAAAAACAAAAACGAAAATCAATAAAGTAAACAAAAAATTGATTAAGCAAATGCAAGTTATTAAGGTGTATAATGAAAGTCATGCAATAGTAAAATTAAGTACCCCACAATCGCATGCACCATCCAATTTCGCATAAAACTCTTGCTTCCAATTACCATCTCTTCGCTTTAAATTTTTTCGGAGATTTTCACTAAGAGGATCATCGTCAACAGTCTGTTGGCTAGGTGAAGTTGATCCGAAGTTCCAAAGGCCAGTGTCGGCATCAAAAACTGCTTCCCACTAAAAATATATATTGCAAAAAAAGTATTTAATTATATGTAAATAAACAAATATAACATTCTGCAATCGAGTAAATAAAAGTAAACTGCAGTCTTCACACATGCAAAAAATTATAACGAAAGAGTACACAGAGACAATACACGCCCACCTTTTCATTCGGTAAAGTGTCTTCTTCCGTTTCTTCCTCACCACTGCTATCATCTGTGTTTTCATCCAGGTCTTGTGCACTCGCTAATGTAACTTGATCCATGTAGCATTTACGGAACTCTGTTATATGAGGACAAAGATATTTGGCTTGAGAAAGTAACTTAATGTTACGTTGTGAGCCCTCTCTCATTTTGCAGATGGATGAATGACACTTCACAATGGTTTTCGACGTTCTACTAACGTTAAATAACGTCAAGAAGGAAACATTTTCGTCAGCGACGACGGAAAAAACGATCTACACCAGATTTTGAAGCAAGTTGAATAACAGGTTGAGACACCATCAATTTTCCATCATGTACTTTTTTGTGGTTGATGGAAGAAGATGTAACTACACCCGTAGTTAACTCTTTCAAAAGTCTACAATGACAGCAAGCATCCAAATTTTGATTAGAACCAAAACTAGGCGGTAAAGCAGTGGAATATGTTTCACAGGAACAGTGATATGTAACGTTTTCACCTATGCTCATGATCTCCGTATGTACATATGCATTTGGCTGAAAAATATACGTAACAATTCAAAAGTTCAAAAGTCTTATACGTTTTTCGTGATACATAAAACATCCTCATCGTGTTGCTTTGAATTGAGGAGACTTGTATTGAACAGATTCACCAAGTGGTCAAATCATGTGAAAAACCAGTTTTAACAACTGCAACTTACAATACGTTCATAGATGATCTTGAAGTAGTCAGGTAATTTACAATACAAAAACTACTCACAAGAAAATCACCAGTTTCACAGTGATAGGCATTCAACACAACAATGGATAAAGTATCCGATATAACTCTCCAAGCAATGATTCCATGTCGAAATAATTCACTGCAATAATATTGATACAAAGATTGTTTCTGAAAATAGTAAAAAGTAAAATAGATATAATAAGTAAATTCTGTAAGTAACTGTTTTGCGTATACAGCTTAAATTGGTTCTGACTAAGTGATAGTAATACCACCAGAGAACATATCACTTTCATTAGATTCTGTTGTCTGGGAAATTAAAAAATTTAGTGAATGAATCGTACAAAAAGATATTGCTACAACTTCCAATGAATAAAATGATTCTTCAACCATATATTTAGCCAGCCAATTAAAGCAATTTCTTTTCCTATATGCCGCTATTTTATAGCAAAAGTAGGTTAACTATATACCTGAGTGTCAATCATATCATGTATAACATTTTTATGTGTGTCATCATTGAGAACGCCAGCATCACTATCTGTCTCATCATTTATCTAATTAAAAATGTGGAACACAAATGTCAGTTGCTGTTTTTATAGGTTCATAAATGTCACTACAGTAAAGAAATTGCTCACCTGGCTATCATCTGCAGCCTCTTCAAAATCAATATCTTGGTTTGCGTTACTTGCGTTTTCAGAATTGTTAGGCTGTAATAACATGACATTGTACTTTTTATTTTAGCATATAAATTTAGTGCAGGACATGTTGCTCATTGCCTTTAGAAGTTAATTTTCAGAGAAAAGTATTTGATAGAAACCTAGTTAATATTTTTCATCTCCACCCACCCACTCAATGAACACATGAGAAAAATCAAATAACATAATACAATTTACCACAACTTCTTCAACTTCTCTACCCATTTCATGCAATACATTATTTAAAATCTCTTGGGCCTAAATAATATGAAAGATTTGAATATTGTAAATCAGCCCTCAAAATCGGGTGGTGAGAATAAAGGTTAGCAAACTCTTGTTTTTAGTCAGTTCTAGATCAATCATACTTAATGCCTACCGAAATTTCAAAGACTGGTAAATGCAAAATAAAAGAGAGAAGTGTTCATATCCAACACAACACAATATATATATTATATTTCGAACCTCTTCTTCAGAATATCCAAGTGCTTCTCTCAAAGAATGTTGATTTGTACGATTGGATGAAGCTGATTTACTCTTTCTTATGGTTCTTTTCTTTCCGTAATCAAAGCAAACCTTCTCACCTTAATCAAGTAGAAGCAGCACTTTTAAACATCGGACACTATGTGATGAACCAGCAGCATTACAGTACCCAACTCACCTAACACATTTTTTAGACAACATCTAACCAATTCATCACTATCATCTCGAGAGAAAATAGATTGGATGATTCGATTTCTAGGCGACCCTGGAGACCATCTAATACTGGTAGAAAAGTGTTGCTCAAACTTTATACTATTGTATTTTTTACCAGGCCACACCCATTTGTGATGATTGGGCAAAGCACTTAATGCCAACATCTGCTCTTCTAGAGTAAGTTGTTCTTGGTTAATATCACTACTAAACAGGTTAAATGTGCTCTCATTTGACAATGGATTCGATCTGTGTTGCATAAGTAAGGCTGCCCAATCTATTGTTCTTTCAGTGCAGAAATAAAATCTAGTAACATAAAGTAAAACTACTAATTACTGTAGTATGTTGTACAACTATGATGAAAACCATGAGCAACCACTATAGACAATACTGCGTACCAATTGTATGAATATATAATAAGAAAGAACATGTCATAAATATTTGGCAACTTAACTCATATTTACCTTTGTTTACTATTACCATGTACATTAGGTTCATCTTCCCACTTTTGTCTTTGATTCAAAATGAAACATACAATGAGGTCACACACAACTTTGTTTTGATTAACTTCTTCCACAAGACGTGTGAGGCACTTAGAAACACCAGTGGTATTCCTTTCAAAAATCTTCCTTGAAAAACTACGACTGTCTTTTCTGCTTTCAGCTGAAATTTTCAAAAGATAAAACAGTGAGCATGAAAGTAGATATGTGCATTGGAGATAATGTAAGGATACAATATTGTAATATTTAGTGGATGCTAGTTACCAACATATTGTAAATTTCACATGGTAAAAAGCTTTAAAGAAATATTTAAATTTTCAGGCCTTACATTTCCTGCGATTGGCATACAGGCCATGGTGACGTTCTCTCTCAAATTCAACATCTTTCCCAGTATATACTTGATATGGATAAATTGAGAAGTCATAAAGATCATTAGTTTTAGATTGCATTACACTGTGATAAAATCCACTAAACGCTCCAAATTCAAAGAAGCGACCCATGGCAGAGTTTTCATTGTGTGATGGTCGAACTATGCAGCATAAAAATATTCCATCAATACAGTCATATGATGCCAAAGACAAAAGAGTGTCCTCAATCATTGCAATGTTACACTGACGTTCAAAATAACCAAGTTGCATTTTCCTAGTAAACTGAACCTCCCACTCGATTGCCTCAATACATTTTTCTAACACCTTTTCAGCATGCTGAAGGCCATCGCATACTACAGTGATAATCAACAAAATTCATAAATATACCCTGGTAAAACTAATAGTTTGATTATTGAGATACCAGATGCTTTTAGATAGCTTGTGAATGCAATTTTTTTCATCCAAGCTTCCATCATTGACTACAAGCTTCACATACCCCCCCTCCCCCCTCCCCCCCCCAAAAAAAAGGTTTATCATGTCATGGACCCAAATGTTTACGTTTGGCGACGTTTCTCTCATCATCAGGCCCGAGGAGGATATCTTCAGCAAAAAATAACAAAAACATATATATGCTATACCTTGATTATTTTCAGATGAACTTTCAGCAGAAGCTGATGTTTCCTGAAACTGTGAAATAAGAAATGGTTTAGCTAATATGGAACTAACAAAGCATATTTACTATGCCATCAGTTTACCGGGTTTGTAGTAAAGTCATTGATTTCATTTCATGATTCGATATATGTACTAAAAATTCTCACCGAACATGATGATTGTGACAAATCTTCAGCCCTGGCATATCGTCGAGGTGATTGAGGATACTCAGCCATATATACCTACCAAAACAAACAGGAAGAACAAAAACACAGCAAATTCCCACAGCTTAGGATTACAGTAGGGTTCTATTACATGCGCATTAGATAGTTAGTAATACTCACAGTGTCTTGGTGGGAATTCACAGAGCATTAACACTTATTTTTCACTAAGTTTTGAAGGAGGTTTCAAGTAAAACACTTTTCACTTTGGAGCGAAAAGCAGACAGAAGTACGAAAAAAGAAGAATTTATTTGAACATCGAAGAACATGTGTTCACAGGAATGATGGGCACATTGGCGACCCATAATTCAATGGGAGAATCAGTGGAGGCTTGTTTTATTCAGATATTTTAATACAGAAGGGGAAACAACAAAAACAAAAACTAATACAACCTGAGAAACCACTCTATATAAGCTGTCCGCCATCGCTTCTTCTTCTTGCAGTAGCCTACCGTCAGTTCTCATGTACCATCTTTGTTTACCATTACGTCATATTCTATATATAGTATATATGTTATGGTATGCGATTGGAGTCTCTACTGTATGTAATGGGAGAACAGCAGCGTGAGGGAAAAGTAAGTTTTTGAAACTGCACAGACAAGGTCAGACAAGTTTAAAACAGTGAGTTTCAGTTGTCAGTCGTCCTGTCTGCATTGATAACTCTATCTACTACAGAGCTTGCTAAATCAATATATAAAGGGTTGCGGAGCGGGAACAGGTTCCCTATGTTTGCTAGCGAAATATTATTTATTATTTATGGCGCCGTAGTTTAGTGGTTATCACTCTCGTACTTTGTATTCCCCTTGACGGCGATTCAATATGGGCAATTGAATATTACCATAGCCCCGGGTTAACCCAAGCCATGGAGGGGGATGAAGTTCCAATTCCATACCATAACAAATATTACGTAATGAATCCAAATAAGGGTATGATACACCCATATATGTGAAGCGCCTTAATGATGGTAACCCGGCTGCGTGATCGAAAGTAGGTGCTGCACGAACTGCGCTACACACGTTTTCTGCCCTCCTCGTATAACTCTTTCAATTTTGCTCTTCTGTGCTCTCAGCAAATAATTTTTAACCACAAATAATTGAGGATGTAATTTTGTTTGTACAGAACTAAGAGGTCCCTCCAAGTTTATTAACTTTAAAAAGTTAGCTACTGTATTGTATATAGCTAGCGGCTAACCTAGCTGCTGGAAGCTAGATAGCTACCTAGCTAACCTGATTGCGTTCCTGGTTGTCCCTGGCCCCTTAGTATTTCACAAAAAATAATTCTAGACGTTAGCCATTTAGCATTAGCATGTTAGCCACTCACCCGTTGATAATGCTAATTGACTTTTATCGTGTCACTTTTAATTTGTGAACCGCTAGCTATATATTAGCTTGTCTTGTGGTTAGTGGTTTTGGGGGAGAGGTGTAGCATCAGGAAAAATATGCTATTAGCAGAATGTATACAACGGTGCCAACATCTTGGCACATATGCATATATGAGAGATGCAGTAGGTGGCTTTTCAAATTTTTTCTGCCACAATGACCAGTGTAGGCTCAACCTCTACAAACCAACGATTCCATGATTGTGAGATAGATAGATAGATAGATAGATAGACAGATGTGCATATTTTACATGGCTAGCCTCACAAATATCGAGGGATATACCCTGTCTATTATTTCCAGGAGGGGCCATGGCTTAGATGGAGAGTCCTAGAGTATTTAATGCTCATTTTGAGCTACCCAGACCCAATTAGTAGGGCCCGCGCTCTACTAGACAACTCCCGGCAACATCCAACGGCCCACACAGTGTGCCATCTCCCCAATTTCCCTCACATGGCTTGGGTTAACCCGGGGCTATGGTAACATTCACTCGCCCATGTTGAATCGCCGTCAAGAGGAATCGAACCCCGGTCTCCCGCACAGAGTACGAGAGCTATAACCACTAATCTACGGCGCCAACATATACTTAAAGTAATTAATGAAACCATCAAACTTAACAAACAAAAGGCACGGGAACGTTGTTTTGTGGTTACACTAAATTTATTTATTGTAACCAATACTTGCTATGCATCCCAAACACGAAAACTAGAACATATTTATAACAGCCAAGTTTAGTTTAAACAAGTATACCATAGTACAGGATCTCTTTATTGCAGCAGCCAAACGTGTCACAAGAAGAAATGCTTGGATCTGCATTATACCATCCCATACCCAGCCTGATATTGATTCAGGTTGATTTGGGCTTTAAATCAAGTTTTATCTTTCAAAATATTGAAGTTTTATTAAAACATCATAGTTCTACTGAAAGCCCTTGCTTTTGCGGTGTTTCCAGTGAGAATGTTTTGGATTGGGAATGGCATAAAGAAGGAAGAATGAAGTGATTTGTAAAAAAGGTGTGATAGGAGAAAGGGCAAGGTAGCTTAAACCAGAGGACTTTGACCCCTTAAAAACTGTGCTGTACTTTAAAGCAAAATTGACATGTTGTCAAGGCAATGGAGAGTCTAGAAGTTTGCAGCTTAATTGCTGTTAACATAGAGAAAACCTATCTGTGCACAACCCCCTACCAGCATGTGCAATTTATGAGTGGCATCCATAGTTACTTGCTTGGTCATAATAGACAAGTTTCAGTGTGACATAAATATTTTGATTATGTATCAACATCAATATATAGGGGCGGAAAACAACAGACAACCATGCTCAAACATAACAAGTCATACAAATAAACTTATGCAGAAATTGCATTAACTTATACTTAAAAAGAAAAGATATTGTCAATTCTAGTGCCTATTTGATCTTTTATTTCTAAAAAATCCACACAATGACAACAATCACATTTAACTGTAATACTATCCATATATCTTTTCCTTTGATTCAGTCAAGAAAAGACTAAAAATGTATATATAATATGTACTAACATAGATTGCACTACGAAGGTTTTTGGGTACTTCTGTGCATATTGAATGTTTAGTGCAAAAAAAAAGTTTTTTTGAATACCTGGAGTTTAGAGAAATTTGTGCAATTAAGAAGATACAAGTTTACATTTGTTATTATTATTTTATGTGTACATTAGAGATGTGTTTATATCTATTTTTTATGTTAAAAAATAATTATTTGAGGAAACTTTCCAAATATTTCACAAAAGGTTCACATAACTATTGAAACCATATAGTTTACTTTTATAACTGATTTTGCTTATTTTATATTTAGATAAATGTTATAATGCCAAAAGGAAAATACAAGGTTGGACCACCAATGGTAGGTTTTTATCAAATTTTTATCTTACATATTTATCAAAGCAATCTTAACTTTCTTATTAATTTCATTTTAGAAAAAAGATATGAAAGGTAAATGTCGTTTCGTAGGTTGCAGGTACTACCACTTTCAGCTGAAAAATTTACAAAAACACATACAAAAGGCTCATAAAATGATGTTAACGGAACACAATAAATTACCTATATCATCTTCTGAGCATATGACAAGAAATGGTAAAAATGAAAGGTATTTAAAATATGGGAAAATCGAGTATTGCCTCCATGAACGCTGTTATTTAAAACATAATGCTTATTCTGATTTGTCCAAGCATATCCGAAAGCAACATGGTTTATCAAGAAAACAGTATAATCAGCTAAAGTAGGTTATGTTTTTTTTATCTTTAATGAAGCAAATGTAACATTGCTAAAACTAAATGTATTTATTTTAAGGGATGCACGTACCAGTGTTATTAAAAAGGAAAACGAAACGTTTTGGTCCTTGCAGACTAATGAAGGTATGTTTAAATTACAAATTATATATGTTTTATTTTTATGTTTAAATTGATTTCCTGGTTTCGCTTTGCTAAGTTGTATTTTTGTTTATATAGAACGGACAGCCAATGTTACCGACAGGAACGATCGCTAGAACAGTAGCGAACGAAGTATCCTTGCAACAAGTGAAGGTTAGTCCTAGCATTTTTATTGCTTTTTTATTGGAGAAGGGTTTGTGCTCTAATGTTCATCTTTATCAGTTTATGAACTGCATAATTTTATATTTTTTACTTTTCTTAGACGAGGCTTTAAATGGTTCAGCAGAGCTTTTTACGTCATGTGATAGTAACGAGTAAGTGTCTGTTCCAATTTCAACTACTCCTATCCCATTTGTCAATGTAAAAACTTTTTGAGATAATAAAAAATGCGGATACACAACTTTATAAAGAGTACTAAGAGGTTCTTTTGTATTACCGAATATTACATCTATATTGTTTATCATTATATTTTTAGTGAAGAAACTTAAAAAAAAGAAGGCTCCAATCCTCATCAAGAATGATTCGATTAGTAACTCCGTTAAATCTAAAATAAAAATCGTTATGGTTAATTTGTCAATCGTTTTGAGCCACTTATCTAGTCATAAATAACGACAGGTTGTATTGGTATTAACTTACAATAGTGTAATTAAAACGAATAGACGAATGCTTGAACCCAATCATAATAGCACGGGCAGAACAAAATGAACTACAGATTCGGTCCTTTAAAATACTTTCTTGTTTAATTTTTTTTCTCGATGATATTTATTTTGTGTTATATACTTAGTGGTTGTATTTTAAAATGGAACTTATGGAGCCATATAGTATTTATACGTTTACATTTTATTCGTTTACAAGGCGGCGAAACTGGAAGTTTATCAAATAAAAATCCCATAACAATACCTCGTTTATAATAAACTAGGCCGTATAAGAATCCAGAGAACAGAATTTATCCATCACCTTGTTTTAAAAAGTTAAATATTTTTATATGTTGTGGAGGATAAAAAGAATTCCTGTTCCTAGAAGCAATCCATACATCGAGATTCGGTTGTTTTGGTGAATTAAGCCTGCGCAAAGTAATCAGGGGAGAATTTCCAGGTCGAGTAGCAAGCCATACACTTGAGAATCGAAAACTTTTCTAAATAAGGTCTTTGTCATACATTTTGAAAAGAATTCCCGTTCCTTGAAGCAATCCATACATCAAGAATCGTTTGTTTTGGTGAATTATGCCTGCGCAAAGTAATCAGTGGAGAATTTTCAGGTCAAGTAGCAATCCATACACTTGAGAATCGTAAATTTTTCTAAGTAAGGTCTTTGTCATACATTGTGAAAAGAATTCCCATTCCTTGAAGCAATCCATACATCGAGATTCGGTTGTTTTGGTGAATTATGCCTGCGCAAAGTAATGAGGGGAGAATTTTCAGGTCAAGTAGCAATCCATACACTTGAGAATCGTAAATTTTTCTAAGTAAGGTCTTTGTCATACATTGTGAAGAGAATTCCTGTTACTTAAAGCAATCCATACATCGAGATTCGGTTGTTTTGGTGAATTATGCCTGCGCAAAGTAATCAGGGGAGAATTTCCAGGTCAATTAGCAATCCATACACTTGAGAATCGTAAACTTTTCTAAGTAAGGTCTTTGTCATACATTGTGAAAAGAATTCCCGTTCCTTGAAGCAATCCATACATCGAGATTCGGTTGTTTTGGTGAATTAATCCTGCGCAAAGTAATCAGGGGAGAATTTCCAGGTCGAGTAGCAAGCCATACACTTGAGAATCGAAAACTTTTCTACATAAGGTCTTTGTCATACATTTTGAAAAGAATTCCCGTTCCTTGAAGCAATCCATACATCGAGATTCGTTTGTTTTGGTGAATTATGCCTGCGCAAAGTAATCAGGGGAGAATTTCCAGGTTAATTAGCAATCCATACACTTGAGAATCGTAAACTTTTCTAAGTAAGGTCTTTGTCATACATTGTGAAAAGAATTCCCGTTCCTTGAAGCAATCCATACATCGAGATTCGGTTGTTTTGGTGAATTAATCCTGCGCAAAGTAATCAGGGGAGAATTTCCAGGTCGAGTAGCAAGCCATACACTTGAGAATCGAAAACTTTTCTACATAAGGTCTTTGTCATACATTTTGAAAAGAATTCCCGTTCCTTGAAGCAATCCATACATCGAGATTCGTTTGTTTTGGTGAATTATGCCTGCGCAAAGTAATCAGGGGAGAATTTCCAGGTCAATTAGCAATCCATACACTTGAAATTCGTCAATTTTTCTAAATAAGGTCTTTGTCATACATTGTGAAAAGAATTCCCGTTACTTGAAGCAATCCATACATCGAGATTCGTTTGTTTTGGTGAATTATGCCTGCGCAAAGTAATCAGGGGAGAATTTCCAGGTCAATTAGCAATCCATACACCTGAAATTCGTCAATTTTTCTAAATAAGGTCTTTTGTCATATATTGTGAAAAGAATTCATGTCCCTAGAAGCAATCCATACATCGAGATTCGTTTGTTTTGGTGAATTATGCCTGCGCAAAATAATGGAGGATTCTTGTTTCGACGAAATTAGGCTTGAAAATAATTTTTCAGAAGAAAAGGTTCTGAATAGAAGACTATCCTATGATATTATTCGTTATGCGCACTCCGTTTCTCTTGTTTCGTCGAAATTAGGCCTGAAAAGAATTTTTCAGAAGAAAAGGTTCCGAATAGAGGACTATCCTATGATATTATTCGTTATGCGCACTCCGTTTGTCTTGTTTCGTCGAAACTAGGCCTGAAAAGAATTTTTCAGACGAAAAGGTTCCGAATAGAGGACTATCCTATGATATTATTCGTTATGCGCTGTCCATTTCTCTTGTTTCGTTGAAATTAGGCCTGAAAAGAATTTTTCGGAAGAAAAGGTTCCGAATAGAGGACTATCCTATGATATTATTCGTTATGCGCACTCCGTTTCTCTTGTTTCGTCGAAATTAGGCCCGAAAAGAATTTTTCGGAAGAAAAGGTTCCGAATAGAGGACTATCCTATGATATTATTCGTTATGCGCACTCCGTTTGTCTTGTTTCGTCGAAACTAGGCCTGAAAAGAATTTTTCAGACGAAAAGGTTTCGAATGGAGGACTATCCTATGATATTATTCGTTATGCGCTGTCCATTTCTCTTGTTTCGTCGAAATTAGGCCTGAAAAGAATTTTTCGGAAGAAAAGGTTCCGAATAGAGGACTATCCTATGATATTATTCGTTATGCGAACTCCGTTTGTCTTGTTTCGTCGAAATTAGGCCTGAAAAGAATTTTTCAGAAGAAAAGGTTCCGAATAGAGGACTATCCTATGATATTATTCGTTATGCGCTGTCCATTTCTCTTGTTTCGTCGAAATTAGGCCTGAAAAGAATTTTTCAGACGAAAAGGTTCCGAATGGAGGACTATCCTATGATATTATTCGTTATGCACACTCCGTTTCTCTTGTTTCGTCGAAATTAGGCCTGAAAAGAATTTTTCGGAAGAAAAGGTTCCGAATGGAGGACTATCCTATGATATTATTCGTTATGCGCACTCCGTTTGTCTTGTTTCGTCGAAACTAGGCCTCAAAAGAATTTTTCAGACGAAAAGGTTCCGAATGGAGGACTATCCTATGATCTTATTCGTTATGCGCACTCCGTTTGTCTTGTTTCGTGGAAATTAGGCCTGAAAAGAATTTTTCAGACGAAAAGGTTCCGAATGGAGGACTATCCTATGATATTATTCGTTATGCGCACTCCGTTTGTCTTGTTTCGTCGAAATTAGGTCTGAAAAGAATTTTTCAGAAGAAAAGTTTCCGAATAGAGGACTATCCTATGATATTATTCGTTATGTGCACTCCGTTTGTCTTGTTTTGTCGAAATTAGGCCTGAAAAGAATTTTTCGGAAGAAAAGGTTCCGAATAGAGGACTATCCTATGATATTATTCGTTATGCGCACTCCGTTTGTCTTGTTTCGTCGAAATTAGGCCTGAAAAGATTTTTTCAGACGAAAAGGTTTCGAATGGAGGACTATCCTATGATATTATTCGTTATGCGCTGTCCATTTCTCTTGTTTCGTCGAAATTAGGCCTGAAAAGAATTTTTCGGAAGAAAAGGTTCCGAATAGAGGACTATCCTATGATATTATTCGTTATGCGCTGTCCATTTCTCTTGTTTCGTCGAAATTAGGCCTGAAAAGTATTTTTCGGACGAAAATGTTCCGAATGGAGGACTTGTCTAAGGTATTGTCGCATATACGCACTCTACTTGTCTTTTTTCGTTAAATTAAGGCCTGAAGAAAAAAATTCGGAAAAGAATCTATCGAAACGAAATCTTGTCTAAGGTACTGTCGCATATACGTACTATACTTGTCTTGTTTCGTTAAATTAAGGCCTGAAGAAAAAAAAATTCGGAAAAGAATCTATCCACACAAACGCGTGTCTAAGGTATTACTTGTCTTGTTTCGATGAATCAAGAAAAAAGAACACGCAAGAATTACTTTTCATTTCTATTTATTCAATTTACCGACTTTACAGATCAGCACCACTAATTTTTAATTTAAGTTTATTCATATAAGGCTTCGCCTTTCTTCTGTTCCATACATGGATAAAACATTGTACGTAGTACGTGAAATGGCACTGCGACATTAATTTTGCCGAGGCTTTAATCCGTTGTAGAAATGAATTAAATTGTTCACAAATCGAGGTGTTGACGCATTCGAACCCTAGCAACCGTTCACACTTAAATGCGGGGGAACACTTGTGAGTGTACCCGTGAAAGACATCATGAAAAAATCTGGTATCACGGAAAAAACCAGATTCCCTATTATGTGCGTACTCTGACAAGCTGCAGGTGAAGTCGTAAAATACAACCCCTGGTGGAACTTCACAATAGCCATATAAAGAAGAAGCAGGGTCTTTTCTTCCCTCGGATCCTGGAATGACGTGAAACCCTAAACAATGGCCGTGTTTAGGACAGAACCACAAAAACAAATACGACACTCCCTTCTTGCTCACTTGTGGGAATTTTTTGCAGCAGATTTCATCTGGGGTGTTATCGAAATTTGCCGGTTCTTTCCGATTATCAATAGGGAACCTACGTATTTCCCTGACTTGCTGACCATGTTCCGTGAAGTAGTACGCTCGGCCAAATTTCGGTGGATTGTATGTAGAAGCGATCGGGATAGCTGGTTCAGGAGGAACATCGTGAGAATGAAACTCTTTCACGAAGGCACTGCAATATTTCATCAATTCCAAGATATCGCGAGATGGAGGAGTACTGGTTGAGACAAGCATAGCTAATTCTGTTGAATAATGCGTAAGGTGGTACGCAAAATCCTGACAAGTGGAATGGGCCAAATTTCCCGATTCACAGAGTTCGACGAATTTTATACATATGTTACATAGATGGTATGGAAATATGGCATCAAGACTGGAGTCGTAGGATAGTAGGCGGAAAACAGTTGCATACGAGTCACTGACTTTCGGAGATATGTTGTCACTTATCATCGTATCGAAAGCTGCCCTACAACTGGGTGGGATGTAAGTTGATAAAGCTGCAAGCTGTTCCCTGGTATGCCTGATCGGTAACTTTGATAACATGCTGTTACAAAGCTCGCGCAAAGAAACTCTCGCAGTGGCGTAAGCTCTATTCAAATCAGCATTTGACATTGAACCAGGTGTCATGAAACATCGATCAAAACGGCTGGGTTTCACATCAGTCGGTGCATCTTTCGTCGGTGTTTCGATTGGTGAAACGAACGTATTTTTGAAGCCCATCCCAATTTTGGTGCCATCACAAGCTAAGATAGGTGAAGGACCATCACAACCCGGACATCCTTGTCGAAAATCTATTCGCATTCTAGACGACCACGCGAAAAACCATTTGATAAATGTTGAGACATCCATAAATTTGTATCCTCTCAAATTGTATCGCTCACTGTACCATGACACAAAGCCACTGAATGTCATCTTTCCGTTCATAACGGCAGAAACAAATTCCCAGCCTACAGAAAAGTTGAAGACTTTGTTAGCGAGCTTAAATGTCCATTGGCCTGATAATTTCACTCACCTTTCCAAATGGGCATAATTTTAAAAGCAGAGGGGGCTCTGTGGTACATGGACGATATAAATACAATAATTTATAAATTTATGATAAATATGAAGTGCACACGGATAATTTTACCTAATTCATATCCAGCACAGGTCGAAGTGGACAATTGAAATACAGAATCTGTCGCACCATCCCACTTTCGTCGACAAGTTTTTGACATACACATTCGTGAATATACTTTGCATCTTAATACACGAGTATCAGTATAGAGGTTTGTGTCATGCGAGTAGATTGTCCGTCCCTCTGGCCAGCCAGCCTTGCAAAATAAAGTAAATTTCAATGATTTCGATCTATTTATAAGAAAATAGCTCAAAAATAACTAAAGCTTAGCATATGCTCAATTTTACTTTGAATCTGCACCTCGATATGCTCAAACCGATGTGTATAAGTAAAAAACAAAAACGAAAATCAATAAAGTAAACAAAAAATTGATTAAGCAAATGCAAGTTATTAAGGTGTATAATGAAAGTCATGCAATAGTAAAATTAAGTACCCCACAATCGCATGCACCATCCAATTTCGCATAAAACTCTTGCTTCCAATTACCATCTCTTCGCTTTAAATTTTTTCGGAGATTTTCACTAAGAGGATCATCGTCAACAGTCTGTTGGCTAGGTGAAGTTGATCCGAAGTTCCAAAGGCCAGTGTCGGCATCAAAAACTGCTTCCCACTAAAAATATATATTGCAAAAAAAGTATTTAATTATATGTAAATAAACAAATATAACATTCTGCAATCGAGTAAATAAAAGTAAACTGCAGTCTTCACACATGCAAAAAATTATAACGAAAGAGTACACAGAGACAATACACGCCCACCTTTTCATTCGGTAAAGTGTCTTCTTCCGTTTCTTCCTCACCACTGCTATCATCTGTGTTTTCATCCAGGTCTTGTGCACTCGCTAATGTAACTTGATCCATGTAGCATTTACGGAACTCTGTTATATGAGGACAAAGATATTTGGCTTGAGAAAGTAACTTAATGTTACGTTGTGAGCCCTCTCTCATTTTGCAGATGGATGAATGACACTTCACAATGGTTTTCGACGTTCTACTAACGTTAAATAACGTCAAGAAGGAAACATTTTCGTCAGCGACGACGGAAAAACGATCTACACCAGATTTTGAAGCAAGTTGAATAACAGGTTGAGACACCATCAATTTTCCATCATGTACTTTTTTGTGGTTGATGGAAGAAGATGTAACTACACCCGTAGTTAACTCTTTCAAAAGTCTACAATGACAGCAAGCATCCAAATTTTGATTAGAACCAAAACTAGGCGGTAAAGCAGTGGAATATGTTTCACAGGAACAGTGATATGTAACGTTTTCACCTATGCTCATGATCTCCGTATGTACATATGCATTTGGCTGAAAAATATACGTAACAATTCAAAAGTTCCAAAAGTCTTATACGTTTTTCGTGATACATAAAACATCCTCATCGTGTTGCTTTGAATTGAGGAGACTTGTATTGAACAGATTCACCAAGTGGTCAAATCATGTGAAAAACCAGTTTTAACAACTGCAACTTACAATACGTTCATAGATGATCTTGAAGTAGTCAGGTAATTTACAATACAAAAACTACTCACAAGAAAATCACCAGTTTCACAGTGATAGGCATTCAACACAACAATGGATAAAGTATCCGATATAACTCTCCAAGCAATGATTCCATGTCGAAATAATTCACTGCAATAATATTGATACAAAGATTGTTTCTGAAAATAGTAAAAAGTAAAATAGATATAATAAGTAAATTCTGTAAGTAACTGTTTTGCGTATACAGCTTAAATTGGTTCTGACTAAGTGATAGTAATACCACCAGAGAACATATCACTTTCATTAGATTCTGTTGTCTGGGAAATTAAAAAATTTAGTGAATGAATCGTACAAAAAGATATTGCTACAACTTCCAATGAATAAAATGATTCTTCAACCATATATTTAGCCAGCCAATTAAAGCAATTTCTTTTCCTATATGCCGCTATTTTATAGCAAAAGTAGGTTAACTATATACCTGAGTGTCAATCATATCATGTATAACATTTTTATGTGTGTCATCATTGAGAACGCCAGCATCACTATCTGTCTCATCATTTATCTAATTAAAAATGTGGAACACAAATGTCAGTTGCTGTTTTTATAGGTTCATAAATGTCACTACAGTAAAGAAATTGCTCACCTGGCTATCATCTGCAGCCTCTTCAAAATCAATATCTTGGTTTGCGTTACTTGCGTTTTCAGAATTGTTAGGCTGTAATAACATGACATTGTACTTTTTATTTTAGCATATAAATTTAGTGCAGGACATGTTGCTCATTGCCTTTAGAAGTTAATTTTCAGAGAAAAGTATTTGATAGAAACCTAGTTAATATTTTTCATCTCCACCCACCCACTCAATGAACACATGAGAAAAATCAAATAACATAATACAATTTACCACAACTTCTTCAACTTCTCTACCCATTTCATGCAATACATTATTTAAAATCTCTTGGGCCTAAATAATATGAAAGATTTGAATATTGTAAATCAGCCCTCAAAATCGGGTGGTGAGAATAAAGGTTAGCAAACTCTTGTTTTTAGTCAGTTTTAGATCAATCATACTTAATGCCTACCGAAATTTCAAAGACTGGTAAATGCAAAATAAAAGAGAGAAGTGTTCATATCCAACACAACACAATATATATATTATATTTCGAACCTCTTCTTCAGAATATCCAAGTGCTTCTCTCAAAGAATGTTGATTTGTACGATTGGATGAAGCTGATTTACTCTTTCTTATGGTTCTTTTCTTTCCGTAATCAAAGCAAACCTTCTCACCTTAATCAAGTAGAAGCAGCACTTTTAAACATCGGACACTATGTGATGAACCAGCAGCATTACAGTACCCAACTCACCTAACACATTTTTTAGACAACATCTAACCAATTCATCACTATCATCTCGAGAGAAAATAGATTGGATGATTCGATTTCTAGGCGACCCTGGAGACCATCTAATACTGGTAGAAAAGTGTTGCTCAAACTTTATACTATTGTATTTTTTACCAGGCCACACCCATTTGTGATGATTGGGCAAAGCACTTAATGCCAACATCTGCTCTTCTAGAGTAAGTTGTTCTTGGTTAATATCACTACTAAACAGGTTAAATGTGCTCTCATTTGACAATGGATTCGATCTGTGTTGCATAAGTAAGGCTGCCCAATCTATTGTTCTTTCAGTGCAGAAATAAAATCTAGTAACATAAAGTAAAACTACTAATTACTGTAGTATGTTGTACAACTATGATGAAAACCATGAGCAACCACTATAGACAATACTGCGTACCAATTGTATGAATATATAATAAGAAAGAACATGTCATAAATATTTGGCAACTTAACTCATATTTACCTTTGTTTACTATTACCATGTACATTAGGTTCATCTTCCCACTTTTGTCTTTGATTCAAAATGAAACATACAATGAGGTCACACACAACTTTGTTTTGATTAACTTCTTCCACAAGACGTGTGAGGCACTTAGAAACACCAGTGGTATTCCTTTCAAAAATCTTCCTTGAAAAACTACGACTGTCTTTTCTGCTTTCAGCTGAAATTTTCAAAAGATAAAACAGTGAGCATGAAAGTAGATATGTGCATTGGAGATAATGTAAGGATACAATATTGTAATATTTAGTGGATGCTAGTTACCAACATATTGTAAATTTCACATGGTAAAAAGCTTTAAAGAAATATTTAAATTTTCAGGCCTTACATTTCCTGCGATTGGCATACAGGCCATGGTGACGTTCTCTCTCAAATTCAACATCTTTCCCAGTATATACTTGATATGGATAAATTGAGAAGTCATAAAGATCATTAGTTTTAGATTGCATTACACTGTGATAAAATCCACTAAACGCTCCAAATTCAAAGAAGCGACCCATGGCAGAGTTTTCATTGTGTGATGGTCGAACTATGCAGCATAAAAATATTCCATCAATACAGTCATATGATGCCAAAGACAAAAGAGTGTCCTCAATCATTGTAATGTTACACTGACGTTCAAAATAACCAAGTTGCATTTTCCTAGTAAACTGAACCTCCCACTCGATTGCCTCAATACATTTTTCTAACACATTTTCAGCATGCTGAAGGCCATCGCATACTACAATGATAATCAACAAAATTCATAAATATACCCTGGTAAAACTAATAGTTTGATTATTGAGATACCAGATGCTTTTAGATAGCTTGTGAATGCAATTTTTTTCATCCAAGCTTCCATCATTGACTACAAGCTTCACATACCCCCCCTCCCCCCTCCCCCCCCCCCAAAAAAAAGGTTTATCATGTCATGGACCCAAATGTTTACGTTTGGCGACGTTTCTCTCATCATCAGGCCCGAGGAGGATATCTTCAGCAAAAAATAACAAAAACATATATATGCTATACCTTGATTATTCTCAGATGAACTTTCAGCAGAAGCTGATGTTTCCTGAAACTGTGAAATAAGAAATGGTTTAGCTAATATGGAACTAACAAAGCATATTTACTATGCCATCAGTTTACCGGGTTTGTAGTAAAGTCATTGATTTCATTTCATGATTCGATATATGTACTAAAAATTCTCACCGAACATGATGATTGTGACAAATCTTCAGCCCTGGCATATCGTCGAGGTGATTGAGGATACTCAGCCATATATACCTACCAAAACAAACAGGAAGAACAAAAACACAGCAAATTCCCACAGCTTAGGATTACAGTAGGGTTCTATTACATGCGCATTAGATAGTTAGTAATACTCACAGTGTCTTGGTGGGAATTCACAGAGCATTAACACTTATTTTTCACTAAGTTTTGAAGGAGGTTTCAAGTAAAACACTTTTCACTTTGGAGCGAAAAGCAGACAGAAGTACGAAAAAAGAAGAATTTATTTGAACATCGAAGAACATGTGTTCACAGGAATGATGGGCACATTGGCGACCCATAATTCAATGGGAGAATCAGTGGAGGCTTGTTTTATTCAGATATTTTAATACAGAAGGGGAAACAACAAAAACAAAAACTAATACAACCTGAGAAACCACTCTATATAAGCTGTCCGCCATCGCTTCTTCTTCTTGCAGTAGCCTACCGTCAGTTCTCATGTACCATCTTTGTTTACCATTACGTCATATTCTATATATAGTATATATGTTATGGTATGCGATTGGAGTCTCTACTGTATGCCAAAAACAAGAGGGTGCCGATAAGCCGCAAACGCCCGCATATATACGGGCGAGTTCGGGCGACTTTTCGAATTAAATTGACGGTTGTCCGCCGAAACCGCCCGCACTCGCCCGGAACATTCCCGAAATGCAACACCTTGTAACATAAACATGGCGGACGACAGTTGAAAGAATGCGTATGAAGAGAAAGGAGTTAATAAAGTTTATATATAAGTTATTTATCAAGTAAATCTTATCAAAAATCATAAAAAACAGTTCTTTTAAGAACTTCACTACCACATAGTTAGTTCATTTTAATTTTCATACTTTTTTAAATAATTCTTCGAGGGTCATTTGTAGTGAATCTTTTTTTTTGGGGGCATTGTTCGGGACTATGCGGGGTTTTTCGGGCGAATACCTGAATTCTTTTATAAACGCCGAACTCGCCCGAAAACGCCCGCAATTTTTACGGCGTATGAGGCTTATCGGCACCCTCGTCCAAAAACCAAGAACCGTAAAGTTTAGCAAAGTCAACAAAAGAACATAGCTAGCTATAGTTACATATTCTGTAAATAGTACGTTACGTTCCCACTCATGATCAACTTTTTTAACCCTGTCGCTGAGCATACACCAGTACGGCTCAAGTTACAGAAACGGAAATTATTTCAATATATATATATATATCAGGAAACTTTTTTAACGTCTACAACACCGAAGTGTTTATAAATTCTGACAAGTGGTTCTCGTGCAATCATCAACACTTACTGAAAATCTTCAAATAAATATATATATATAGAATAATTTCATGATAAAGAAATATTTTACGTTTTGTAACTTGACCCGAACTGTACACTGCCTTGCTGATTCCTCTTCCTGTTTCCTTGCCTGCCTATGCCGAGCCTTTTCCTTGCCGTGCTCAATGCCTTTGCCTTGCTTGTGCCTCCCATGCCTTGCCTACCCCTGCCTTACTGATTCCTCTTCCTGTTTCCATGTCTGCCTTTGCCGTGCCCTTTGCCGTGCCCTGTTTCCTTGCTTGCCTTTGCCGTGCCCTGTCCTTGCCGTGCTTCATGCCTTTGCCTTGGCAACCTCTCCGCAACACTTTCTATACTAGTTGCGGAGCAAAGCGGAGCTATTTTCCTCGTTCCTATAAATATATTAGAGCGTGACGTATTTCCGTGATTTTCCCCCAATACATCAAAATTTCAAAACGTGACCGTTTTTTGACCCCCTTATCCAACTTTTTTTTATGGTCATTTCTTCCGTGAAAATCTGGTTGATCGAGACACGCCGTTTTCAGTTGAGATCCGGTCGGCACAGAGCTTTAGCCACGGTCACTCTTACTAATATCACGTGACATTTTTCCAGATACATAGCGCTTGAAATGAAAATTGCGTTGATATGGCCATATTGGCTTGTTGGTCGTAATGGACGGAAGGGCATTTTCAGGAAACAAAGAAAGGGTATGTTTAGCTAGCTAATATATCACTATTTTTTTACATGTAATGATCCCCTTCTTCGCCTTTCTCACACCTAAAGCTAGCTAGCATAAAACTGCCGACTTAGCTGGAATAATAATAGAACTTAGATAGCATATAGCTATAGCTACCTAGCTACTTCTTGTTTGCTCATTTTTATGCTAACTAGCTAGCATAAAAAAGAGCAAACAGTCCCATATAGCTATCATAATACACTAGCTACAAAGCTAGCATAGAATTAACGACTTAACTGGGATAAAACTACCAATGTAGCTAACATAAAATTAGCTATTTTTGCTAGCATAAAATCAGCTACATAATAGCAGCATAGAAAAATTCTTTTGGATAGATTTTCTAACTATACATATACTACACAGTGAGTGAGATAATTCTACTCTGTAGGAATGTCCCATCACATAGCTTGTTCTAGCTACAATCATCCACAAAATTTCTTGTCTCTGCTGGCAATTTTATTCCAAAAACCAAGAACTAAAAAGTTTAGAAAGTCAGCAAAAAAAGAACATAGCTACAATCGTGGACAAAAATATTGAGACTAAGGCAGTTTTTACTCATTATCCAAATATGGACAAAAGAGTCAAATAGTCAATACTCTGCAGCCGGTAGGCTGCAAAGTCGCTACTTTTGCACACAAGTAAGCCAGGCAGAGAGCGTTGAAAAGTTGCTAGTCACATTCTTTAGCACGCCCGCACACCGAAATAATTCACGTCGGGGACCACGAAGGCCCCGAAATTCGTGATTAATGGTCTTGCTGACGTTAGCAACAATTAGCACATTTTACGAATTTTGTATTTACCAAATAACCTAAGATCCGAAGTCCTAAGTCCACTCTGAACATTGACAAGTGAACTTTCACAAGTTCAGGATGTGTGAATCTAATATAGAATGAGCCTACGCAATTACTTGTGGTGGTGAAATTCGAAATTCGTTCTCTTGTCCCAACATATTGCGACCACGATTGTCTGAGAAGATTCATTTTGTCCAATATTGACCGATTCTGGGCATAAGAACCTATGGAAACCACAAAAAACGAAGAAAAACGCAAAAATCCACTTTCTCAGACAATCGTGGACAAAAATATTGAGACTAAGGCAGTTTTTTACTCATTATCCAAATATGGACAAAAGAGTCAAATAGTCAATACTCTGCAGCCGGCAGGCTGCAAAGTCGCTACTTTTGCACACAAGTAAGCCAGACAGAGAGCGTTGAAAAGTTGCTAGTCACATTCTTTAGCACGCCCGCACACCGAAATAATTCACGTCGGGGACCACGAAGGCCCCGAAATTCGTGATTAATAGCCTTGCTGACGTCAGCAACAATTAGCACATTTTATGAATTTCGTATATACCAAATAACCTAAGATCCGAAGTCCTAAGTCCACTCTGAACATTGACAAGTGAACTTTCACAAGTTCAAGATGTGTGAATCTAATATAGAATGAGCCTACGCAATTACTTGTGGTGGCGAAATTCGAAATTACGATTCATTATACGATTCAATTGAGAGGGGCATCTACTCAGACTCAGACTCAGACTCAGTCCCACGCTCCGCAACACTTTCTATACTAGTCTATACTATACAGATACTTCCCTTCCCACTTACGATCAATGTTTTATAGAGGTCAAGCTGGGAACTTTATAACATTGAATGTTATAGAGGGGGTGAGAGCCATATTTTTGTGAATGATTGTAGCTATAATGTAGGAGCATCACAAAAGAAGCGGTGTAGTAGACATTGCCACGTTATAGGTCAGGAAATTAACTTTTTTAACCCTGCCGGTGAGCATACACCAGTGTGGATTAAGTGACAAATGGAAATTATTTCTATATTGACATCTATATTTTTTATTAAGCCATTTTAAATTCTGACAAGCGGTTCTTGTGCAATCGTCAACATGTATTGAAAATCTTTAAATATCTATATATATATCGCATTCATTTTTTGACAGAAATTATTTCTATATCAAATAACCTTTTTTTACATCAACGTCTACATTTTCTGTTACAGGGAGCGTTCACATATTACGTAATCAAGTAGTTAAGAGGGGGGTCAACTAAAATCAGTCAAAGTGGTTTAATAACATAAGCAAATCAAAAAAAATTAACAGCATATTTTATCAAGAGTGTGAAACATATCAATTATCTAAAACGTTTGTATTGGCCATATTCTATATCTTACATGTAAAATATAAAGGTAAAATATAAAACTGTAAATATTTAAAACTTTTGTAGGGTCTGGTATAAATACTAGCATCTGTTTTAAGACAAACAGTATTTGTTTTCATTCATAAACTAATTCTTTACGGATTTTTTTTAGGGGGGGTTAAGTAGATGATGACGTAATTTTGGGAGGGGGGTCAACCAAATGATTACGACTGATTACATGGGGGTGGGAGGAGTAGAAAATAGGCAAAAAATTGATTACGTAATATGTGAACGCTCCCTTAAAAAGGTTATTTAACTACACGTTACTGTTAAGTTCTTGTTATGATGTGCAACTGTAAAATTATGCACGCATTTATCCCCTGTTGGTCTAATGGTTAAGACACTCTTGCAAATAAGAGATTTAGGTTCGAATCCTAAACAGGGCTAGGAAAAAAAACTTGCACCTATAGATATTGAGACAAGTGAATCTTTGGAAAATTTAAAATTACGTACAGCACCCAAACCACGTGCTGGTGATCATTTCTAATAGAAATAGTCATTATGACAAATTAGAGCATTTGTTAGTCTGTCCTAAAAAACTTATATTCTTTTTAGCAGAAGAGCCTGAACTTTATTATGAATAAAATGATAAATTCAGCCTTTATAATGTTTTTTTACAACCTTGTCCCTAGTATTTCTTTGCTTTTGTCATGAAAATTATGGTGAAAAAGAAAGGTTATGTAGAGCTAGTATATCACTATTTTTTTCACATGTAATGAACTCCTTCACCTTCAAAGAGATAATTCACACCCCTAAAGCTAGCTAACTAAAGCATGAAAGAATTTGTTAGTGACATTAGATTTTCTAGCTACACTGAATACATAGGTAGCTAAATTTTATTAAAATCACCAGCTTCAGCGTGCTAAGATTAAATTTTTAGAGACCTTGATATTTACATCAAATATACATCCTAACAAACAAGTTTTATTCTAAAAATAAAATGCCATAATATTTAATTAAGATATCATGTATCCAATGTAATAAATTTTTAATAGAGGAAAAAAAACAAAAAAAAACAAAAAAACTAATACATAAGCGCAAATAATTTTTCCAAAACAAACATATTTTGATTTAATTGGATAAAATGGATCACGTGAAGTTTTTGAAATACAAACATTTTTCGCTTTGATTGGACAAAATAGATCACGTGATTTGGCGACCGAAATATACTTTTTCGGCGCCACTTTTTTTTCAAACCCTCTGGTAATTTACCAGAGCGCGTTGGTTTTGTTTGCTTGAACTCTTAGATACTTCACAGATTATTGGATAAGTATTATTTGATAATTTTTTCTGTGTCTTTTACTAGCAAACAAACAAACATTTAGGTACAAAGTGCAGCTAGGTGCATCTTTTACTAGATTATTATTTACTGTTTAAATCTTATTTAGGTGCAAAAACTGCAGCTAGGTGCATCGTTAATACTAATTTACTTGTAAAAAAAAACAATCATGATATCAGTTCAGGCATATCGTGCCACCATCGGTTCGTTTTATAATGTAGCTGCTATTCATTCCAGTAATGATATTAAGAATAAAACAAATTTCCACAGCCATACAGGAATGTTTTTTGACAATCTGGATAATAGCAACCACTTCATTTATTTTTTGAAACTTTTTAGTTTATTAATTTTTATGTGTTGTCTAAGCTGTAACATCAATCTTGCATGTTTGAAGTTACTGTTATTGTTATCAGGGGATATTGAAAGCAATCCTGGACCCTTCAATAACAATGATATTGACTTCCAAATAGCACTACAAGAGTCTTATGCTGCCCATCTTTTAAATGAGTCAAATTCTGCAGACCATATAATTGCTTATGCTAGAAGTATTGGTCTGTCAAATATAACATATCGTGAAGTGACGATAGGAGATGGCAACTGTTTTTATAGAGCAGTAGTACAGCAACTTGATCGGCCTGAGATCAGACAAATTGTCCCCTCTGAACTTAATTTCCAGAACCATGTTGAACTACGAGCAGCTGTGGTCAAATTTGTCCGCAAAAATAGCAACATAGGAATTTTTCAAAATAATAGGACCTTTTATTTAAAAAGCTCTGAAGAGTGGGAACGTGACTTACAAATTCAGTCAAAACCTACTGTCTATGTTGAAGAAATTTTCATACGAGCTGCCGCAATAATGCTGGGCGTCAACATTTTGATAACATCTGATACCAGTACTGCGATGCACCCATATACCCTTATTAGTCCTACTCATGATGAAACACATGATATTGCTGGGGAACAGCAATTGGCACATCTATTGTCTGATGGTACCACTGCAGGTGCTTTTATTTTGCTTGGGAGAGTAAATAGAAATCACTACCAATCATTGGTCTTTGATGACAATTTGAGCGTTCCTTCTGTTGCATCATCCACACCACTCAGTCCACCTAAAAAAATTCCCTGTTTGTCATCGGACAATGTAATTCAACCTAAAGATACAACAAATAAAAAATATGGTAAAGAGAAAGTGATTACTTTAAAGGAAAAGCAAGATCTTCTAGTGGAAAAAGTAATGAAATCTCATATGTCTGTTGTAATACAAAACAGACCTAAAACTAATAATTTTTTAAATAAAGAACTTGCTCTAAAGCAAAAGTGTCTTCAGTTGAATATTAAATATGAAGAACCTGAAGTCAATGAAACAATTACCGAAACAAAAAATAGGCGCAAGCGAATAACTTATAGATGCAAAAAAGCCGTTTGTAAAACAGCTGTGGGTAAACAGAAAAATTCAATTTTAAAAAACCCGCCTGTTACACTGCCAATCACTACACACAATCAGAATAATATTTTGTCAACAAATTTACCAACTACACACTCCATATCAACAACTCAGTCAATGCCAACAAGTTCATCAACTGCACAGACGATACCAAAAAATTTGCCAACCTCAACACAGTCAATACCAAAAAATTTGCCAACCACACAACAGTCCATACCAAAAACATCAACCATACAGTCAATGTCGACAGTTGTCACAGGCAACCAGTCCAGTGATCAAGACAACATTTTTGGAAGTGAAACTGCCACCATTCATCAAAATCCCGATGTAGTGGCTGCTGTAATACAGTTTGAAGAAGGTGAGAAATTACATAGTTTATCAACCTGTAAAACTTGTCTTGAAACTCGACCAGTATTTCACGCAACACCTCCAATAAGACCTTCTGCAAAAAATGAAACAAAACCAATTGCTGTTAAGCCTTGGAAAATATTCAGCGATGGTAGGTGTGATAGGTGTCACAGGGAGAGTCTTAGTCGTTTTAAAAAGAATGTTAAGACACCTGCTAGATTTTCAGGTATACTGTCAGCTTATGATGACGACTTGAGTCCGTTACACGATAACATTCGTCATAATGATATGCATTTTTTACCAGTACCATCATATCTCCAAAATTTGACCATACTAGAAGTAGCATTAATTCGTCGTATTACTGTCATTATGAATATACACCTCCTGCGGTATGGCATGCTTGCATCAAAAGGTCATTGCATCAGTTTTCCTCAAAGAATGCAAATTGCTACTGAACTGCCATCATTACCGTCAGAAGTTGGAATAGTGGTTATTAAAAAGAAAGGAATTCAAAATTCAGTTCAACAGTATACTGTGCAAAGGGGTAAAGTTGAAAACGCATTACGGGGACTGTGTTTTGGATACCCAGAAGGGGGTGTTGAAGGTCCAGATACTGAAAATAAACATCAATACAATGGCTCTGATCACATTGACAAACCTTTAAAAGGACGCTACTTCCAGTTCCTGCCGAATGAATACTATAAGGATGTCTCAATAAAATATGACCGCATTCAAAATTTACCAGAGATGCGTTCTGAATTACCTGATTTGCCAGTTGTGGAATTGCCAAATATCATACCAGAAGGAGATAAGGGTCCTGCTGAAAATCAATTTCAACAAAACTTACCTGACGATGTCGAGAGTATAACCCGTTCTGGTTTAGTTTGCCCGGTTGAACCTAAAGATGCTGACAAAGAGTTACGAATAGTACTGGAGAAGCTCTTGGGTTCTGAAGATGCAGTTAATCAAGCTCTTCAACATGGCACAGTTGCGAATGCAAATTTAGAATATACACGAGAACGGCCTATTCGGCCTATAAAACTCCTGGGTTTTTTTACTATGGCATACCCAACTGTTTTTATTAATAGAAATTGTGACTTAACTGTTCCAAGGTTAAATAAAATTAACTTTGAGGAATACATCGAACATATATATTATTGTTCTGATAATCGTGTAGCACGTCATCCGTACTTGAAATTTTTCTTATTAAATATGCGTTTGCGAATGCAAGCATTGCAGCAGGGTAGCTTTCTTGTTTCCCAACAATTAAATGATGCTCATCTCACAATCGCTGAACTTCGGGATAATTTACAAAATGATGATGATTCAGTTCCACGTAAAATTATTAGTATTGGAAAAAACCTGGTAAATACCGATCCATACTGGAGAGACCAAAAAAAAAAATTGGATGCCATGCTGTTTTTTAGACGAAATGAATTTGGCGATTTACCAGCATATTTTGATACCAACAGTTGTGCCGAATTTCATTGGAAACCATTGCATGAACTACTTATTAAGTATTATGCGCTAATAAACAATGTAAACGAAGATGCTGTACGCCAGCAAATGGAAAGTGATAATAAATTCAAGCGGGAAATGATTCTACAAAATCTTCATATTGTGACACAGTATTTCGATGCAAGGACTATAAATTACTTCGCCACAGTTAGTAAGGAAGTATTTCAATATGATGACTATTGGTTGCGATATGAATTTGCTAAAAGTCGAGGTGAGATACATGGACACGCAATAATATCGTCATCTAAACATGCCCGGAAAGTCAAAACTATAATGGATAGCTTGTCTGATGATGTTGCAGACTCACAAGCATTAAAACCTGCAGCGCAAGAACTTCAAAATTGGTTACAAACAACAAATGAAGACAGTAATGACATTTTTTCACCAATGTTTACTTCACTGCATCCTGCTGGTGGAAATGAAATTATAGATACTTTTGGAATTAAAACTTGGGTTCCAAACAAAGATCAATGGGCCAGACCAGAGGGGACTCAAGCTCCACCGGACCATAACCCATTGGCACAAGAACTTTCGAATGTTGCTAGTCATGAAGGTGGTATAAAAGAGCAACATACCCATCTTGTGAACAGAATTGGCCTCCATAATTGTAATTCCAATTGTTTGCGTTATCGCCGTAAGAATAAAAAAGATACTGCTCCACAGAAGTACTGTCGCGTGTACAATAGCACCAGTTAAGTTTTTGCCACAAATTCGACAAAGTTTTTTTATGCAGTGGTGAGTGTTTTCCATTATTTGTGACAAAAATCGTTCATTTTTAAAAAGCTATAACTTTTGTTAAAAAAATACCAGGGAAATAAGGTTTTCTTTAAATTTAAATTAATTCTTTGTCTGTACAGCAGCATAAAGACCAACATCCAAAAAACTCCACAAACCGAGATATTAGGCCGAAGGCGCGCACTACTAATTTTCCAGTAATTTAGCTTGTCTGTTTAAACCCTTGTTTATACCGTTTTGCGCCAGTGATTTTAACTTTTGAAGAAATACACGTCTTGTGAAGACCCTTGGTTGGGCTAATACATGATATAAGCGGTCATTAACGCGTGAAATTAAGAGCAAGCGGTAGCAGAAAGTTACTATATTTCAAGACATAATTTTTTCTACAAACTTCGCAACTCGACCCAATCCCCTAAAATGCGCTGAGTTTCCGCAATATCACAGTTTGAAACAGCCGTTTGCGGACGTCAGCAAAATTTTTAAACCCTTATATCTCATTAACCGCTTATCAAAACCACATGATCATATACATTTTCTTGATCAGCAGTTTAAGCTCTACACAATAGAGGCAACGTGAAAACAATGCCTTAATAAAATAAAGCATGCTATAAGTTACTATAGCTATCTAATGGCAATTCTACTACATGTAACGGCCCATTGCTTGGACACAAAAAAGTTCAGTTCGTTTGATATACAATAAAAAAAGTAAACTTCTAATCAATTTTTCGCGTCATACAAATGTTCATATTAAAAACAAACTATCAAGCTTAGACAAACTCTTAGGATATTCTAAACTTCTGACCCATTTTTCAGAGTATATTCTTACAAAATAATTGCTTAAAGAAAATATTTTCCGGCTCAAGACACAACAACAAACTTAATATTTAATGAAAAATTTAGCTCTGGAAGAAACGGCTAAATAGTCGTTATACACCCAAATTCATTTCTCTATCAAATAATTTGGACAACACACCTGCTTTTCTTTCACTTTCGCTGTAGGTCGCAAGCTAGGCTGAATAAAAGTCCAACCAGCTTTTTACTTCGATTACTAAATTTCGCTTCATCCCAAAGAGAACGAATTGAAAATGTATAGTTACAATTGTCTGATGCATTTCCAATCAATTCTTTTTGTGATGTTTTATCATCGTACGTTTTTATTCGTTTTAAAAAATATTTCTGACAACACTTCGTTCGACAACAACAGTTTGTTTTTTTACATTGTAAATTCGTATTACATTCATATTCGAATGCGATACAACCTCGGTCCCAGAACACAAAAATGGAAAATATAGAAAAACATAAGATTTAAGATAACCTCATGATGAGTAAACATTGGCATGCTTTGTTTGAAATAAGGTTTTTCAGGATTACTTTGAAAAAGACACAACCTTCTTCGCTTCGTCTTTCTCATTTCAGTTTGGTAAACAACTTGTTTACGTGAGATACGGCGCACACATAGTAAACGCGGGTAAAATTACATTATTCTATGTATAACGACCCGTGGGGTTTTAAAACAAAAAAAGAAATAAAAACGTTTAAAAATAAAATTAAAATTAGTTTTTAAAACAAAAAACACATATACAATCATTTAAAAAGAAAATAAGACTTATAGGCTAGCCGAATACCCGTGGAAGAATCCATTGAATCTTTCCTTGAGTCGATATGAGGGATTCCAAATATAAACATAAAACACAGTAATTTGAAGTTTTAAAAGTCACAATTTGCATTATTCTATATCTAGAACCGCTGAAACAAAACGGCCAAAAAAAGCATTTGCAGCAATAAAAAAAAATAATAGTAAAAGAGAAAAAAAGCCCTGGGATTGAGGTTGCTCACAATCTGCATTATATTTATACCCGAATAAAAATAAAAATAAAATAAAAATGCAAATTGTCTAACAAAATCGAAGGTGTCTAACAACGGTTATGTAAAAAGCTAAATCTAAAACTATATACTTGCTTTGCCATGCCAGAAGTACACCAGGGACAATAGTATACCAAACATTAGAAAAAATCGTTAAGTCACACAAAAAAGGTTATTTCAAAATTTCCATAATGTACAGTTTCTAATGCATCATACCAAATGAACTATTTAGTCTATTGCATACAGCAACCCTGCCAATGCTCAAATGTGACGTGCATGATAACAATGCAGCGTTTTCGAATTTAAAAATCGAATAATATTTCAAACGGTAACGTAACAGATGTAAACATTGATTTAACTTTGTTCACATTAAAGTTTATTAAACTTCCACTATTTCGTAGCGCTAAAAACAATAACAACGGAAAAATTACTTTTTACATTTTGTATAAAATTCTTCTCTAGGACATATACACATATACACGCTGTATTTTATAAGAATAGTGTGTTTTTTTTTTCGTTTAAGCCTTCATGTTCTTAACTTGATTGTCAAATCCTATCCTCATTACATTATTCTTAATATTTTCTTAGCATGATTATGGACTCAAAATACATGCCTTAAAAAAATAAACCCTGTTATAAGTTAATATAGTTAATGACAATTTCTACTACATGTAACGGTCCATTGCTTGGACAGAAAAATTATATTAGAACAAACAATCAATCTTAGACTTTTTAGAGTGTATTCTTACAAAAAAAGGTTCTTAATTTTCTTGACAAATACTATCCTCGTGGCCTAAAAATATATAATGCCTCAATAAAATAAAGCTTGCTATATGTTGCTATAGCTGCTGACAAATTTTTTTATATTTAGACCAAACAATCAAGGTTTGACATATATTCTTAAAATATTCTGAACTTCCGTCCCATTGTTTAAAGTATATAAATTCTTACAAAAAAAGTTCTTAACTTTCTTGACATATACTATCGTCATTATTCTGGATATATTCTTAGCATGTCTATGTGCTGAAAATTTATAATGCCTTAATAAAATAAAGCTTGCTATAAGTTGCTATAGCTTTTGACAAATTATTTTTATATTTAGAACAAACAATCAAGGTTGGACATATTCTTAAGATATTCTTAACTGACCCTGAGTATATTCTTATGAAAAGGAGTATATTTAGGCGCAAGACAAAACATATTTAACTTCATATTGAAGGGAAAGTTTAGCTTTGAACACACCTGCTTTCCTTTCGCCTTCTCAGTAAGCTGCTAGCTAGCGTTCTCTGGATAAAAGTCCAATCAGTTTTTTACTTCGATTACTAAAGCTTCGCTTCATCAAGAAAACAAATTAAAAATATATAGCTAGCTAAATTGTCTGATACATTTCAAATCAGTTCTCTTTTTGACGTTATATCATCGTACGTTTTTCTTCTTTTTAACAAATATTTCTTTTATTTCTTTTTAAAAATTATTTAACAAACATAAACTTTTTATACTCGCTCGACAACAACAGTCGCTCTACAACAGCAGTTTTGTTTTTTTTACATTTTAGATTCGAAATATCATTCGAATTCGATAGTTTTTTTAAAAAGAAACCAACCTCGGTCCCAGAACACAAAAATGGAAAATATTGAAGAAACAAATAAGCTTTAATCTTACCTCGTGATGAGTAACATTGTTTGAAATAACTTTTTTCAGGATTACTTTAAAAAAGAGACAACCTTCTTCGCTTCGGTTTCCTTTTTCAGTTGATAAACAACTTGTCTCCGTGAGATACGGCGCGCACGTAGTAAACCGGGGGTAAAATTAAATTATTTTATCTTTAACGAACCCGTGAGGCTTTTAAAACAAAAAACCAAAACAAATCAAAACGTTTTAAAATAAAAGAATAGTATTAATAAAATAACAAAAGAGTTTTATTTTTTAAACTAATAAGAAAAGAGAATTAAATGCTTAAATAGTAACCCCCTGTTTTGCGTTTTTTTTAACTTGGTAAATTTTAGCGTAACGCCACGTCGTAAGAAAGTGACCCGTACTTTGCGTGTCGTGGACTCACATGGTCACTCACACAAGCGTATTATTATATAGATTACTAAGTATTACAGTGTATTACCAAATACTAAAAAATATTACAGTACTACGTACTACAGTGTATTACCGAATACTACAAGGTATTACAGTGTATTACTGAATACTACAAAATATTACAGTATATTACTAAGTACTACAGTGTATTACTGAATACTACAAAATATTACAGTGTATTACTGAATACTACAAGGTATTACAGTATATTACCGAATACTACAAAGTATTACAGTGTATTACTGAATACTACAAAATATTACAGTGTATTACTGGATGCTACAAAGTATTACAGTGTATTACCGAATACTATAAAGTATTACAGTGTACTACCAAATACTACAGGATATTACCGTATATTACTAAGTACTACAGTGTATTACAAGGTATTACAGTGTATTACTGAATACTGCAAGATATTACCGTATATTACTAAGTACTACAGTGTATTACCGAATACTACAAGGTATTACAGTGTATTACTAAATACTACAAGGTATTACAGTGTACTACTGAATACTACTACAAAGTATTACAGTGTATTACTGAATGCTACAGGGTATTACAGTATATTACTGAATACTACAAAATATTACAGTATATTACTAAGTACTACAGTGTATTACTGAATACTACAAAATATTACAGTGTATTACTGAATACTACAAGGTATTACAGTATATTACGGAATACTACAAAGTATTACAGTGTATTACTGAATACTACAAAATATTACAGTGTATTACTGGATACTACAAAGTATTACAGTGTATTACCGAATACTACAAAGTATTACAGTGTACTACCAAATACTACAGGATATTACCGTATATTACTAAGTACTACAGTGTATTACAAGGTATTACAGTGTATTACTGAATACTGCAAGATATTACCGTATATTACTAAGTACTACAGTGTATTACCGAATACTACAAGGTATTACAGTGTATTACTAAATACTACAAGGTATTACAGTGTACTACTGAATACTACAGGGTATTACAGTATATTACCGAATACTACAGGGTATTACAGTATATTACCGAATACTACAAGGTATTACAGTATATTACCGAATACTGCAAGGTATTACAGTATATTACCGAATACTACAAGGTATTACAGTGTATTACTGAATACTACAAGGTATTACAGTGTACTACTGAATACTACTACAATGTATTACAGTGTACTACTGAATACTACTACAATGTATTACAGTGTATTACTGAATACTACAAAGTATTACAGTGTATTACTGAATACTACAGGGTATTACAGTATATTACCGAATACTACAAGGTATTACAATATATTACTGAATACTACAAGGTATTACAATGTATTACTGAATACTACAGGGTATTACAGTATATTACCGAATACTACAAGGTATTACAGTATATTACCGAATACTACACGGTATTACAGTATATTACCGAATACTACAAGGTATTACAGTGTATTACTGAATACTACAAAGTATTACAGTATATTACTAAGTACTACAGCCTATTGCGGAATACTACAAGGTATTACAGTGTATTACAGAATACTACAAGGTATTACAGTGTATTACTAAATACTACAAGGTATTACAGTATATTACCGTATACTACAAGGTATTACAGTGTATTACCGAATACTACAAAGTATTACAGTGTATTACTGAATACTACAGGGTATTACAGTATATTACCGAATACTACAAGGTATTACAGTGTATTACACTGAATATACTACAAAGTAATACAGTGTAGAACACGGCATACTAATAAGTACTACAGTATATTACTGTGTATTACAAAGATATTACACTAGGCAGTAGTATGTATTAACAACATTACGACGTTGATAAAGTGCTTAACGTCGCGTGTCGGATGCAGTTGAAGTGTCGTCGGGGCGAAGAATAGGACAATGCCGGGTCCAGTTGAGGTTGTGTTGAGGTTCAAGTATACGACATAGTCGGGTACAGTTGAGCTAGTGTTAAATGGAGTCAACGCCATAGAAATCCTATATACTCTCCACCGTCCTTCCATTTCCCTTATATTTGGCTTATTTAATGAGGAAATGGGCTCCGCTACACTCCGCAAAAATAAAAAAAGTGTTGCGGAGCGTGGGACTGAGTCCCCTAGGTTCGCAAGCGAAAATTTTTAGTGGCCCTTATTTTGAAAAGATTCCTTGAAACATGGCAAGACGAACAAGTATAACTGCCTTTTCATAACATGACAGTTTTGTGACATGTAAATGAAAGTGATTGTTGTGGGTACAAGATACATGATTTTTCATGCCCTGTCCAGGATTTGAACCTGGATCTCTCATTTGCATGAGTGTCATGACCAATAGACCAACAGGGCTTGAATAATATATATACAAAACTTTACAGGTGAATATTATATACACTTAGTAATTTACTGCATAAATAAACTTTTTTTAAGAAACGCTCGGTTAATCTACAAGTTAGTGACTGTGTTATCCGGCGTTGAACCTCTTGTGAAACAATTAATAAGATCTGAAACTGTGCCACACATTCAGGTGGAGCGCTTAAGTGCAGGTATGCAGTATGTTGTAAATCAAGGGTAGCAACAGCAATGTTTGGGGTGAATATATTTTTCAAAAAAATAACTTTCCTGCAAATTTAGCTAAGATAAAAACACAGCAACCTCGTCCCCAGGCCCATTTTTCTCTTTTTGACAATCTCGGACGGCGAGAAGAAATGACCCTGGGCCACACTGGTCAGTTCTGCTATCTGATTGGTTTCTCAAGCTTCCGTTAATTATGAAGATAAATTAATTTATGCGTAAAAAAATTGAATAATAACAGAAAAACAATAATGGCGGCTAAGTTTATGTGCGAAAGGGACGCTGGAATGTTATGTTATACAGCTATATGCTGGACTGAATTTATTTTTGTGAAAAATAAAATATTTGGCATTGTTAGTATAGCTTAACGTGCAAACAAAATTAAATAGCTTTTAGTTGTACTTTCAGAGACTGTTAAAGTAAGCTTCTGTTTTTTTTGCAGTGCAGTTGAGGATGAGGTAGAGCTAACTAGAGAGACTAGAGCTAGAAAGCTAGCTCTGCTAGCTTTTGTGCACAGGGTGTAGTAAAAAACACAATGTAGGTTTGCTCGAAGACATGTTTAGCAGCTATCTAGCTAGCTCAAATACAACACAAGGTATATACAGGTATACATAACTAATCCTATTTCTCCCGAACAGACCTTCTTTTACACTCTAGCTTTCTAAAGAAGGCACAACACATAAACAAACAAATAAAATCATGTGCTGTTGATTTGGTTGAAAAAGGTTAAAAAACTGGATTAAGAAGTTCATACCATTTAATTAACCAAATAGTTATACGCTTAATTAATCTGTACGTACCTTCTAATTAGTCTGTATTGTCTTAATTAATTGTTACAGATTAAATAACAATCGGTTACAGATTAAATAACAATTTTCTCTGACTGCATGAAATGCAACATCATATGTTTTATGACTTTTAATCTCTTAGTAAAGCAACAAACATAAAATTATTGAAAAAAGTCAATTGGTTTGACCGTAGTGGCCATTTAGTTGTAAATGAGTTTCCAGGGACCCGTTTCGTGAAAACCAAAAGTGCAATATGATAAAAAAGAAAGATGAAAAATAAAGATATTGAGTTGAAACTTGTTAGGAGATGCTTTTAGGCTGGTCTGTTGGGATTAGCATAAAAAAAGATTCTGTAATAGCTATACTTTCCAAATTTCCGAATTTAGGCATTTAAAGCAGGGCGATAAGATTTTTTTTAAAGACAATTATAAATTTTGACCTAACAAGTTAGGTAAAAAAATTTTGACACTACGATTTTATTTAGGTGTATATGCACGTTACGACAATAACAGACAAAAGGAGCCAGTTATTATATACGTCTAAACGTATATATCTGATCTGTATCTGACACATGGTGGTTACGTTGATGACTCAATACTATAGTATAATATATAGCTACACGCCA
The DNA here is from genome assembly GCA_030067915.1 of Hydractinia echinata. Classification (NCBI taxonomy): domain Eukaryota; kingdom Metazoa; phylum Cnidaria; class Hydrozoa; order Anthoathecata; family Hydractiniidae; genus Hydractinia; species Hydractinia echinata. The sequence continues at coordinate 723,667 of JASGCC010000156.1, forward strand.
CCATAATGCCGGCGTGATAAAGCCTCAACTTAGGTTTATAGAGGTTCACGTCAGCAATAAGTTGCCCGCAAGACAAAAATGGAATTAGAAAGACTGCATGTTCCTAAAAAAATACTAAAAACTTAACTATAGCTAGGCATCTTCAGTAATTCTAATCACAAAACCCTCTGAGAATTCTGTGGCTTGGTAGCTAGCTATAGCTAGCTAAAAGTACTTTCACTTTTAACTATAATATAAAATAAAGATAGCTAAAAATCATAATTAACAAAGTGTATAACCTTGGTTTGCACAACCTTTGTAGCTACAAAAGTACGTCTTGGACCTTTGCTAGCTAGCTAGCTATAGATGGCTGAAAACTTTAAAATAAATATATATTTAAATTTTGTATGTAGCCAAAAAAAGCGAAGGCAACACTGCAATCATATTAGGCTTATTTAGCAAGAAGAGGCCAACGCTGTTTGAAACGCCGTTGTGATAAGATGCCGTTCCCTCCAAATGTTTAGCGAAAGTTTGATTTAGCAATTGCGCGGAAAAAAGTAAACAAATATGGCAGCTGTTCAAGGGCTTCGAGAGGTTCGTGAAGCTATTCTTCTTGCGTATGCTTTTGATGCGATCGACGACGAGGAATATTTCTTGTTAACAGGGTTAAATATGTCAAGAGAACTTTATCCTTACTGGAATTTTCCTACATTTGACATGAACTTATGGGATGATCAACGCTGTCTAACTGAACTGAGATTTCGCCAAACAGATTTGAGTGACTTGAAAAATGCCCTCCAATTACCAGATAAAATTGTGACTAGTCAAAGAACAGTTTGCTCAGGAATGGAGAGGTTATGCATCTTTCTCAAGCGCTTAGCATTCCCTTGCCGATATACAGATATGGTTGCTAGTTTTGGACGTAATCCTACCGAGTTATGCTTGATTTACAACACTGTATTAGACTTTGTTTATGAAAATCACAATCACAGATTAAACTCATGGAACCAAGCTTTCTTACAACCAGCCAAACTGCAACAATATTCAGACACGATATATAAAAAAGGTGCACCGCTGCTGAATTGTTTCGGTTTTGTTGATGGAACTGTCATAAGAATAGCCAGGCCCAAACAAAACCAAAGAGTGTGTTACAATGGTCATAAACGTGTGCACGCTCTGAAGTTTCAGAGTATTGCTTTGCCAAATGGACTTATTGCTAACTTCAAAGGGCCATTTGAAGGAAGACGACACGACAGCACCATGCTGCATCAATCAGGGACATTAGCAGAACTACAAGCCCATGCATGGTATAACGGTCAAGCACTTTGCATTTATGGGGACCCTGCTTATCCTCTGTCTGTGCATATACAAACACCACATCGAGCACCAAACATTACACCCGCTCAAAAAAATTACAACAAGGCCATGAGTGCAGTACGAGTGTCGGTAGAATGGTTGTTTGGCGATGTAAAAAATTTCTTTAAATTCGTGGATTACAAGAAGGATATGACACTTGGCCGAAGTCCAGTTGGCAAGACAGTGCTGGTTTGTGGTATATTGCATAATGCACGTACATGTTTGTATGGAAACATGACCTCCAGTTATTTCGAAGAGGAGCCACCGACTCTACAAGAATATTTTCAATGAATATACACAAGACTATGAACAAAATATATAAATATTTTTAGCAAAAAATATCAGTTTCTAATATATACAGTATGTAGGTGTCTTTATAAAAACACAATAAATATATTTTAAAAAATATCAAAATTCTGAGAACAAAACTTATTTCTCTTTGAAATGTGATTCCTCACACTGTTTTTTTTTAAACCATACTTTTAAGTCTCATAAGACAAAAGGTTTTTTGTATAATAACATGTACAATCTTGTAGAAAAAGTAGCTTTTGATGATTTGACTATCGCAACAAAAAATAACAACAAAACATTTCAACGTTTAAAGCTCCAAGTGTGGCAAAGGTTCAATTTTTATCATTATTTTTATTTTGAGAAAACATAGTCATGAACATTTGGAATTGTTGTTGTTGTTGGTTTATGAGTTGTAAAATATTTCTCTGTTGATCTGCATGTTGTACTGCTTGTTGCTGGATGCTCGACTGAAAAGCTGTGAGCATATTTGTTGTCTGATCCATTTGGGATATTTGTAGGTTAATTTTTTCACATCGCTTAGCTTCCTTCTGCTCCTGTAATTCTTTATCATGAGCCATCTTTTGCCGCAAAAAATCTATAGTTTCTGATGTTGAGCGTCTATTTCTTTTCGAGCTACTTGGTTCTTCATTTTCGTCACCATTTCTTTTCTTAGTTTCGCTCATTCTTTCCATGGCTGTCTGTCTAACCTCTAGTGCTTTCTGCTGCTCTAAATTTGCAGAGTTTTTCTTCTCTTCTACAGCATGTTCGTGTTTCAGATCACATTCGTCACTCAGTTCTATTAAATCTTCCAATAAGGTATCAAACTCTGTTGGTGGGTCTCCACCAAGTCCCGAACCTCTTATTTCTTTATTATTTTTAGCCTTGTACTTTCGCATAAGATTAGTGAAGCGATCTCTTACCGATCTGGGATTCACTGCATATCCTTCCATTAAATTCAAAATTGCTGCAATGTTTTGCCAAACTTGGCCACGTTCCCTACTACCACACTTATGGGAGAAAATTCCACTGGCTGCCATTTGTCGCAACATCTCCATGTCTTTTTCTTCAGTCCATTGCATAACAGATCTAAAAACGAGAGTTTATATATTTTTTTCATATCCTTTGAAGAAATTTGGTTTTTTTTTTAGGTGCTACCAGAGCCTAGCCGGTAGAGGTGTACTTTGTTGTTTTTATTTTGAGTTTGTATTTACTTATGTTACTATCATATTTTATAGTAAAAATCATTGTATGTAAAGTTCTCAAGATACATGCATCGAAAATCAGTTATATTTTCATGATTTATCTACCTTTTCTTGCTTGTTGCTTCCATTTTCCAACCACGTTCTGTTCACGACGTCAAATGTTGTAAAATCAAGTTCCGAACGAAACTTGACGAAACAAGACGCGGTGAAAATGCTCGGGCCCAGTCCTTTCTCGGGTTTTCCTCTGAGAAATCCCGCGTTCGCGTCTCCTTGCTAAATAAGCCTATTTTCTCAAAGCAAAAACTCAAAACACTTTAGCTAACTTGTTTCTGATTAAAAATAAAACTCCATGATTTCGATCCAAGATTGTTTTGCATAAATTATAGCAATACGGTGTTCTCGGCGGTCCGCATGCAATTCTTAACAAAATGACCAAATTTTGAATAAATTAAAAATCAGCACGAATCGTGCTGATTTTAAACCAGCCTGGCCCAGGGTCATTTCTTCGCGCCGTCTCGGATATCAAAAAAGCGAAAAATTGCCCTGGGAACGAGGTTGAAAAACACAGTTTACATGTTGTGCTTCTGTCATGGAAAACAGTCAGCAAACCTTTTTTAAATTTTCCTGGTGAAACAAAAAAATAAATTTTAATCCAGCATGAGCGCATAGTACAAGTAAACAATGCCGTACATCCATATAGGCTTAATAGCCCTACAAAAAAAACTTTAGTGCAACTTCGGTTAAACAGAAACACAGGTAACAGCCTGACATTAACGCTAGATTGAGCGCTTAGTACAGGTATACCGTGTCGCACATCCATATAGGCATTTTGAAAAAACTATATCCTAACTCCTGTTTAAATGAAAATACTGGAAAGAGCCCGTTGTTACACTGTCCCGCTAAAACAAATACTAACCAATTTTATGTTATAGAATAAGTTTTTATGACAGTAATAAAAGGTGTAGTAATATTCCATTGACCAGTGACATATTTTGTTTAGAACTAAAAACATTAAACAAAACAAGAACACGGCTGTTTCAGCGGGCAATATTTCGGAAACTCAGACTGTTTAAACATCACACCGTCTAAACATTTTTTTGAATTAGGACTGGGGCGAGATCCGTTAAAATGTAAACATATTTTAGGCTAGCTAACCTTTATTTGGATACAGCTTTATACCCATTAAACACACTGAAACCTTAAAACTGAGATTTGATAATAAAAATTTATTCATTTATCAATAAAATTTTGAAAAAATTATTAAGTTTCATTTGTTTATCAGCTACCACAACAAGCTTAGATTTTATGTCTCTTTTTTAATGAAAACAGATACCCTCTCAGTCCTGTTAAATTCCTGTAAACACGAAGTTATCCTGGCAATAAATTTGGTTAAAAGAGGTAGTTGAGGCTTACGTGAAACCTATAAGACATTAATTTAAAGTGTATCAGTACTTTAGAAAAAATTATGGTCTGTGACAAAACACGTTTTTTTTAAAAAATTTTTTGTTAAATTCAACATGGCCACTATAGAATTTCACCTAGCCTTGATAGCAAAAACGTTCTACATGTTCAAAGAACTTCAGAAAATTAGTTTTTTTTGCATAAAAAATGTTGGGAACAAAATTTTGTCCCACACTTAGCTATTTCTTGGATACCTGTTTTTAGTATGTCGACCAACCTTCACAATACCCGAGACAAACCGGGTTGTTAGCTACTGATATGTACCTCTTGTGTACAAGGAAAGTTTTTAAACCAAATTTTATTTATATATAAGTAAAAATTATCAATTTTACAAAATCCCAAGTGGGAATGTTTTAACCTTGGCCGACATGTAAGTGATTTTGTCGCTGGCAGGGTAATGTCGATTTGAAATTAACTTTTTAAAAAGAATGCTCAGCCGAAGTAAACCGTACATACTAAAAAGGGTAACACCCTAGAACAAGCTAGAACAACCTGGAACAATCTGGAACAACCTAAGAACAAGCTAGAACAACCTAAGAACAACCTGGAACAAGCTAGAACAAGCTAGAACAACCTAAGAACAACCTGGAACAAACTGGAATAAACTAAGGACAAGCGAGACCTATCTGAAAACATGCTAAAAGATCATGCTGATAGAGTTAAATTCGGGTAATCCCCTTTGCGTGTTTTGTGAGCGATTGAGGTTATAAGCGTGTACAAAAAAAAATTTAAGCCTAAGAAGCGCCGTGATTGTAACATCTGCTGAATGAATAACGAAAAGATACGTCAGTTGGACCGTCGAGGTAGACAACAAAGTTAATTATCTACCTTTAAAGTTTGGGTCCTGTACATAGCTCTTCGACAAAAAATTTAAACGATCTCCTAAGTTTCGAGGAGCCAGAAGGCAGCGATTAATAGCCTGGAATGACAGGGTCACTAATGACGAGGAATAGTCGTAATAGCAACGTGGCCAGAGATTTGCTTTTGGTTGATGATACGTGCTTCAAATCTTCATCATCAGAAGACGCCATTTAACTAAAACTGTTTTAAAAAAACTTCTTGGATGCTTAGTAATGAAATGGGTATCGAATGTGTGTTTTCGACATCTCGCTATAAAATGGGTGACCTGGTTTCCATTCATTGTTGTTGTTTTTAAACGACAGGCGTTTTTGAAGGTTTTTTTACCCAAAGACAAAACCAGGTATAACCACCAGTTTCACAGAACAATCAGAGAGCTGACAGTAAACGAAGAGAACAACCAGAGAACCGGCAGCGAATGAAATGAGAATTCTGTGCGGAATAGCGTAAACGCTCTGTGTTCTGAAAACTGATTTGAATGAAGAAAAAAATATAATATTTTTCCTTCTTTTCATTCATTTCAAACATTTCGAATGTGGCGAGACAGAAAGAAGTCGATTTCCTTGATGCAGCGAACTGTATCGTCGTAAGACCGGGGGTTCACATAAAATGGTAAAATTCAATATAATAAAGAAATGCAATAACTAGCTATTGTTCTAGCTAAATGCTGATATTGGACTTTAGGGGTAAAAATACCGGGACGGTTAATGCTGTTGTTGTACTAAACTAAGGGAATCCCCCATAACTTGGAGAGCGGGAAACATGGCGGAAATATTCTTGTTAGAAACACAGATTTATTTACAGAATCGATACAGATATAGTCTTATATTTTTGGTTGTTATATTTCTTAGATTGTTCTAGGTTGTTCTTAGGTTGTTCTAGCTTGTTCTAGGTTGTTCTAGCTTGTTCTCAGGTTGTTCTAGGTTGTTCTAGATCGTTCCAGGTTGTTCTAGCTTGTTCTAGGGTGTTACCCTTTTTAGTATAGACCTTTTTGAATGTTTACATTTTCCGCGGTAAGCCCTTCTGGCTCTAACAACTGCGTGGCAGGCAGAAAGATGCGGAAGCTTGCTGAAGAAAGGTCTTTTTCAGCCCATTTCTTTCTACGGAGACATTTTTGAGGCTTTAAACTATTATCGAGTGTAGATGGATAACTTCTGATTGACATATATTCATATAAAGTCGTAATGATACCTCCATGCGAAGAAACAGACTAAAAAGTACCTCACTTCACCTAGCGCCCGCATCTTTTTGCCTGCCACGCAATTGTTGAAGCCGAAAGGGCTTACCGCGGAAAATGTAAACATTCAAAAAGGTCTATGTACGCGAAGTAAACATGTTTTAACATTTTCCAGCAAACCAAGAAAATTCTTCCAAATATACTAAGCTTAGGCATTTTAATTCTATTGTAACGACAAATTTTCCCCCTTTATTTCAGGCTAGTATACAGGAAATAAAGCACTGTGAGTACAGAATCAACAGGATTCTGTACTCACAGTGCTTTAGTAAAATGGGCAGTTTTTTAGTCTTTTTATTTTAGGGGGCATTTTTATTACTATCAAAGCAAACTTCAGGAAGCCAAAAAGGACCAAGTTTTGTGGTTTTACTTTTGCTAAAGAAAAAACGCATTGTGAGGCATAAACTGTTGCGAATAAAGAAATGTCAAAAACTTTCGAGCACCAACTTATAAGTTTGAAAAGATAGAAAACGGTAAATGCCTAATTAAACAACCAATCTATATTTATGCCTGTCTTCAATAAACACCCACTCCCCCAACGTTGAGGCTCTAATAAACAGACCATTTCTTTATTCAAAAAGGTGCATTTAAATTAATTTTATGTGAATTTATGATAAAAATATAGGTTTGTGTTAAAGAGGAATATTTGTATTAATGTAACGCCTGTCTCCAGTAAACGCTGACTAGAAATTCTGAAAATTGAATAAACGCCCCACGCATTTATTAGAGAATTTTATAGTACGTTATATTTTTTAATAATTGTCAAGAAACTCAAATGCTATAAAATCAAACTAATGGGAGGCATTTATTGCATTTTTTGCTAAAATGGCTGCTTTTTTGCAGCTGTGCCAGACCACCTTACACATAATTTTTTTGGGCACTAAAATTTTAAATCAACAAATAAAACTTTTTCGCAAGAATATAATTGCCAGGCAAAAAATAGTTTTGTAAACGAGATGCCAGCTTGTAAGAATTTCTGACATTAATGAGTACCCATGAGTACAATTTTTTTACACGAAAAATACATATAATACTTATAAATATTCACAACTGATGATCATAGCATAGCATGAAACTTGAAGTTTTGTAAATATTTTATCCATTTATATATATATATATATATATATATATATATATATATATATATATATATATATATATATATATAATATATATATATATATATATATATATATATATATATATATATATATATATATATATATATATATATATATATATATATATATATATATATATATATATATATATATATATATATATATATCACTAGATTGACCTTAAGGTGACAATGCGTGCGCAGAAAATGCCCCCTTAGGCGACAGTTGTGTTAAGGTGACAATTTTCCGTCACCCTAACGTTTACATGCAATTTTCATAAATTTGCCAGAGGATACTTTTTTAGGGATTTTCACACTTTGTTCCCATTAGGCTGAACACTACCTGGTAGAGTTTTTGGGTGCCTGTGATAAAGGCCCTGTCAATTACAGGGTATTGAAAATCGGGGGTATATATCGTTAAATTTGTCGCCTGTCAAAAAAAGTTACTGAAGGGCGACATTGATTTTTAACCCCCTTGTGCTTGCTATCTCGGATGTATATTAAAGCATCTTCTTTGTTTTTTTACCACATCTTTCCCAGGCTCTACTATCCCAAGAGTACTTTAATTTTAGATGGAAGGCTAGGGAGAAAATAGCGAATAAAAAAGATATACATAACCTTAGCTCTGTTTTTTTCTCAATCGCGGGGGCCATATTGAAATTTTGTTTTGTCCGCCGTGATACTCCTTCCAGTTGGTTCATGTGAGTGTTACGTTTGTTTTTTTAGGAGCAGTACCTTCTAAATCTTGTTTTTGTGTCGTTTATGTCTTTCATTCATTAGTAGTAATATCTATTTCGTATTTAGTAGTAGTTATATTTATTTCACAGCTACAAGAACGTTTAGTTTAGCTAGCTAGCTATAACTATACCTTATAGCTAGGTTGAATTATTTGGATGGTGTAGCTAGATGCTCCTAGCCTTGCCTGTTTAATATGCTAGCTTGCTGGCTGCTACTTTTACTTAGCTAACAAACTAGGTACAGTAGAGATTTTTATTTTATGTGGTCTGGCTGATTTTGAGGGGTGCAGCTAGCTACACTAAACAATCATTTCTGTGATGGACCACAATGGTCATTCTAGTGTGTTCTAAAGTTTCCATACACTATGGAAATTTTATAGCTCAATTAGCTAGCTAATGGTGGTCTTTTAGGCTTAACTTACAAACAGAAGTATTTACATAACTTCATAACATTTAAAAATGAATATTAATCACAATGATAAGGGAGCGTTCACATATATATTATACGTAATCAATTTTTTGCCAATTTTCTACTCCCCCCTCCTCCATGTAATCAGTCGTAATCATTTGGTTGACCTTCTCCCAAAATTACGTCATCATCTACTTACCCCCCCCCCCCCTGGCGAATACAAACGCTTTAGATAGTTGATATTTTTCACACTCATGATAAAATATGCTGTTAATTTTTTTTGATTTGCTTATGTCATCAAACCACTTGACCCCTCCTCCCTCCCCCATAATCAAGCGTAAGCAATTTCGATGACCCCCCCTTCCCCTACTTGATTACGTAATATGTGAACACTCCCTAATAATAAGGCCACCGGTCGAAAAATATGTTTGGTTAGCGTCATTTCTAATTACAAAAGTGAGTCGGTCGGATAAAAATTTTTCACGAAAAATTACAAAAATACTATATTTCGCAGCCAAATTTTGTTATTTGTTTTAAATGTATTCCGGCTGAATTTTTAGCCTCCGTTTCAAGTTCCATTTTTGACAATCAACGTCGTTCCCATGGTTTTTGCTTGTATTGCCGTATAAATGCGAAGCAGGAAAATATAGCACTGAATAGTGCAGCGCAGTCCCCTATCGAAATAGCATTCAGACGTAACAACAGTAATTCGGAGGACCGCTGAAAAGGTAAATGGTGGATTTTGTTGCGTGTAGAAGATTGTTCGTGGATTGTGTGGTTTATTTTTTACAAATTTACCGACTCCCCGACTCAACTTTCACCTTTCAAAGTGAGTGGGTCAGGTGACGCTAACCAATTATATTTTTGAGGGTGGCCTAATATGTTACGTTGGAAACGGTTTTAAAACAATTTAAACTCCAACAAACTTAGGAGTGTATTGAACAATTGGGAAACAAAGTTAAAACAATTTTTATTCAAATAACGTGAAATGAAGTGAAATAACTTTGATATAAAAAAAATGTGTCAAATTTGTATAGCTAGAGATTGTTTCCAACAAAGATTCTTAAAATATATTTTAGTGAAACAACTTAAAACGAAAGGGAAATGACTTAACAGTTTCTGAAAAAAGTATTTTGAAACTATATTATTATACCCTTGTCTGTCTGTCCTGAAAAATGGTAACCGCAATAGAGAGACACACAAAATGCGGTAAAAAAGGAGCGACAAACCAGTGGATTTATCAACGGACTGCTGACTAGTTTTTTAATTTTTTTTTAAATTTTTTTATTGAGATTGTTTCCAACAAAGAGTTATGTCACTTTTAGGTAGATTTTTAAAACATGTTTTTGATTTTTGATTTTTTTTTTGATTTTTTTCTTTGGCATGCACGATCATACATGCATTTGCAGGCACACCTGCAAAATTGTTTGGACAAGTTATAAATTGCATATATGCAAGTTACAGTTAAGCATGATCTTAATTTTTATACATTGAATGTTAAAATTTTTTTATAAAACCATTTCATATAAACTTGCTGTATAAATTTTGTTTTTTTAAATGCGATCTCTTGAAATTGTTTGTCGTTCTTTACATGTACATGATATAATACTTGCATAATATATCATTACGTATATGCTAGATAACACTTGTGTATCCTAATGGAGGAGGGTGTTACTACAAGTATATATATATTTAACCTGTTTATTTTATTTATTTATTTTAACTGTGTTGTGTGCTAATGTGCACTTAAAATTATTATATAAATGTGTTAAGAAAAAAATGCACTAAAAAGAGTTAATCATTTTATCATTTTCTAGACTGCAAAGACATATTTCTAAAATTCTGTTTTGATTTATATAGTTGTTGGCATTCTCAGTTCCATATTTCGTAATGTGTCGGCTTAGATTTTGAACACATATATTAAATTCTGTTTTTCTGCAGTTTACAATCTCATATTTCCTGAATTTCCAATGTCGCATTTAGATTTTTAAAGTATGTGTATGCTATGCTATATATGTATACTATTCGAAAATCCGTACAGTACCACCTGAATGTAATGTTACATGTACACGCATTTTACAACGTTGCGTAATGAAGTCATGTTTACATAAAATAATTTCATGTGTCTATTGTTTTAATGTTATCTGTAATTGCGTGTGTTAACAATGATAGTATATGGAAAACCTTTGTTCGAAATTCGAAAAGACATGCATGTTATTGTTTCAATGTGTTAACAATCACAAAATATCAACTATAATAGTCAGGAATAATATTAACACTCTTTTAAAAAGTTTTGGTTTTTGTTGCAATTTTTTTTATTATCACGCTAAAAAAGTTTTGATTCTTCTCATAAATATGTTTTTTTTATTGCTCTAAAATAAGTTTTAGTTTTTTTGAAAGCGTTTTTTCTTATCGCGGTAAAAAAGTGTTTTTATACATTTTATTATATTGCGCTAAAAATTCTTATTAAACTATGGTTCCTGGCTGGTTATCAAATGAAATCAATAATAATTGTATACCATATCTTTTATAGGTAAACATATGTTGATTAGTTGAAATTTTCGCTTTTTAACTTGAAATCTAAAAGTTGCACCATATTTGGATCAAAGGTCCTGGTGTACACCCTGTTTCCGTTGGTCACGCAAGAACTGAATAATTTTTCTCCGTATTGTGTTTTGACGTGCCACTCTATTCATAAGCCAGTTACAAAATTCGTCTTTGTTGATGAAGTTTGAATTTGAATAATTTTGTTTTCGGATATTTTTGACAAACCGTCCATTTTGTTTGTATGTTTGTAATGACCAGACAGCTTGGGCAGTTGCTGTCTGTACTGTCATAAAGTGTGGAACGACAAGAATGAGAATGTGCCCATAACAGAGTGTGCGTTATTCGTATACAGCCAAATATGTTATATGCATAATAAGTACTTGATCAATTAGGATGCAACATTAATATTGAAATGTCGCCTTAGTTATGTTTTTATATTAAATTGTGTTATTATATTGTTATCAATTTCGTATTTGTTGAAATTTGAAATGTCGCCTTTAAGTACATTTTGAAAGCATATAATAAATTCTGTTATTATTCAGTTTTTGTATTAACAATTTCATAATTCTTGAAATTTAAAATGTTGCCTCTAAGAAGATTTTTAAAGCATATAATAAATTCTTTTAATATTCAGTTTTTGTATTCGTAATTTCGAATTTCTTGAAATTTGAAATGTTGCCTTTAAGTAGATTTTGAAAGCATATAATACATTCTGTTAGTATTCACTTTTTGTATTCACAATTTGGTATTTCTTGAAATTTGAAATGTCGCCTTTAGGTAGATTTTGAAACATAATATATATGTGTTAAATTCTTTTAATATTCAGTTTTTGTATTCACATTTTGGTATTTCTTGAAATTTGAAATGTTGCCTTTTAGTAGATTTTGAAACCAAAATATATATGTATTAAATTCTGTTCACATTCAGTTTTTGTATTCGTAATTTCGAATTTCTTGAAATTTGAAATGTTGCCTTTAAGTAGATTTTGGAAGCATATATAATACATTCTGTTAGTATTCACTTTTTGTATTCACAATTTGGTATTTCTTGAAATTTGAAATGTCGCCTTTAGGTAGATTTTGAAACATAATATATATGTGTTAAATTCTGTTAATATTCAGTTTTTGTATTTACATTTTGGTATTTCTTGAAATTTGAAATGTCGCCTTTAGGTAGATTTTGAAACATAATATATATGTGTTAAATTCTGTTAACATTCAGTTTTTGTATTCGTAATTTCGAATTTCTTGAAATTTGAAATGTCGACTTTAGGTAGATTTTGAAACCATAATATATATGTGTTAAATTCTGTTAATATTCAGTTTTTGTATTCACATCTTGGTATTTCTTGAAATTTGAAATGTCGCCTTTAGGTAGATTTTGAAACCATAATATATATCTGTTAAATTCAGTTAATATTCAGGTTTTGTATTCACATTTTGGTATTTCTTGAAATTTGAAATGTCGCCTTTAGGTAGATTTTGGAACCATAATACAGGCCCGGTCGGGAAAATTTACCCCCGCAAGCGCTAAATCGCTCACGTAAATTAATCTGCATGAGCGATCCACGTGCGATCACAAAAGCTCGTGCAAATTAGTTTGCGTGAGTGGTCAATAAAACAAACAGTTACGACATGTACATGTTTGATTTGTAAAAAAAAACATGAAATAATCCAGTGTCGCTGATCAAAAATATCAACAAACATACTCGCTTGAGAGCCTTTAAAATTAGATTTTTTTTACGTTGCCAATAAAACAACGTGGGATTCATTTCAACTGATTTGTGTCGGCATTGTGTCGGCAATATTTTTTTGTAGTGAAATTGTTCAGTTGGCAATATCTTTCGTCATTAACCTTTTATTAGGGCTAGGCGTCTCATATATTCAGTGTACTGATGGATGGCGAACTTCGTTAGGTTAATAGTTCACTGCCAACTGGCTTTTAATGTTTCTAAATGAACCTATTAGGTTAGGGCATCATTAGGTTGTATATAGATTGAATATAGATAGGTTGTATATAGATTGAATTGGCTGGGGCACTTGGAAAGAATGGAGGAGGATAATTGGGTAAGAAAGTGTAGAGACTTGATAGTTCCTGGGGCAAAGCCCAGAGGCAGACCGAGAAAGACTTGGCAGGAGGTTATAAGGACAGACTTGATACAGAGGAAGTTGAGTTTAGATCTAACACAGTCTAGATCAGATTGGAAGAGGGTCATTAATATACCCCGTCCAACCCATGCTAGCATGGAAAACGGACGTTAAGCCGAGAATGATGATGATGATGATCGCAGAAGTGGCCGGTGACATGCTTTGAAAATGCTTGTCACGGGCACAGTTTAACATGAAGCAAAACTGTACAGGAGACTCAATTGTTAGAGTCTTCGCAGAACATCTCTCCTCACAAAACCGAGGGCAGGGCTGACTTATTGCCTGCTGTGTCGTGTGGGAGAAAGAACTTCTGGACTTCTTTTTAATACAATATACATTTTTTTATTATTAGTACGAATCAAATAGCATCACAGTATTTCTGTAGCCTGAATTATTTTAGTTAGTGATAAGGCTGAATTTAAAATATTTGTGTTTGCCGTCGCCTGAATGTGTCAGTAACATAGCGCGGGTTGAAATTATTTTTTTTTAGGTCACCGTTACAATTTTTTTTCTTTTTGCAGATGCAGGAATGCCAGCCTTAAAAGGAAACCCAAAAAAATGAATTTTGTAAAACGTAAACCACAAGTGCAAAGTTGAACGTGATGATGAGTTGGCAGATTTGATATATTTTTAAAACTTTATTAAAAATGTTTTTTCTTTGGTATTACATCACGAGAACATTCGTCCGAAAGCTGTATTAAGGTACAGGGCACCTAACCTCTCCCATGTTCTGGTTATATTTAACTTGCATGGGTGCGCACTCTTCTCGCAGTATTCTCTGTGACGATGAAGGTCGGACTGACTTGTGGCATAGTTCCAAATGGTCTTCCGTCTTTCGTTCGAGTCTCAGTGTAATGCACCAGCCGAGCATAAGAGTGTCAGCATGAAGGAAAGGGGCCGACTTAATGTTCTCTTTACCTTATGTTCTTCATAATAACACGATCGTTCTTCATAAGCTTTGTGTTTTTGGTGGCGCTTATTTCGTAGATTCTCTTAAGATGTGAGAAAAATATCTCGTAGGATCTCTAGAAAATTCTGATAAATAGTCTCTTACGTGAGCGATAAATCGCTCGCGTAAATTTTTTTGCGCGTGTGTGGGCGTGTGCGCGTGCGATCGCACGCGTCTCCTGACCGGGCCTGATAATATATAGTGTTAAATTCTGTTAATATTCAGTTTTTGTATTCACAATTTGGTATTTCTTGAAATTTGAAATGTCGTCTTTAGGTAGATTTTGAAACATAATATAAATGTGTTAAATTCTGTTAATATTCAATCTTTGTATTCACAATTTGGTATTTCTTGAAATTTGAAATGTCGCCTTTAGGTAGATTTTGAAAGCATATAGTAAATTGTGTTAATATTCAGTTTTTGTATTCGCAAGACCTTCTTTCTTGACATTTGAAATGTTGCCTTTAGGTAGATTTTGAAACATAATATGTATGTGTTAATTTCTGTTAATATTCAGTTTTTGTATTCACATTTTGGTGTTTCTTGAAATTTGAAATGTCGCCTTTAAGTAGATTTTGAAATCATAATATATATTTATTAAATTCTGTTAATATTCAGTTTTTGTATTCACATTTTTGTATTTCTTGAAATTTGAAATGTCGCCTTTAGGTAGATTTTGAAACATAATATATATGTGTTAAATTCTGTTAACATTCAGTTTTTGTATTCGTAATTTCGAATTTCTTGAAATTTGAAATGTTGCCTTTAGGTAGATTTTGAAACCATAATATTGATTAAATTCTGTTAATATGCAGTTTTTGTATTCACATTTTGGTATTTCTTGTAATTTGAAATGTCGCCTTTAAGTAGATTTTGAAATCATAATATATATTTATTAAATTCTGTTAATATTCAGTTTTTGTATTCACATTTTTGTATTTCTTGAAATTTGAAATGTCGCCTTTAGGTAGATTTTGAAACATAATATAAATGTGTTAAATTCTGTTAATATTCAGTCTTTGTATTCGTAATTTCGAATTTCTGGAAATTTGAAATGTTGCCTTTAGGTAGATTTTGAAACCATAATATTTATTAAATTCTGTTAATATGCCGTTTTTGTATTCACAATTTGGTGTTTCTTGAAGTTTGAAATGTCGCCTTTAAGTAGATTTTAAAACCATATGTAATAAGTTCTGTTAATATTCAGTTTTTGTATTCACATTTTGGCATTTCTTGAAATTTGCAATGTTGCCTTTAGGTAGATTTTGAAACATAATATATATGTGTTAATTTCTGTTAATATTCAGTTTTTGTATTCACAATTTGGTATTTCTTGAAATTTGAAATGTCGCCTTTAGGTAGATTTTGAACCATAATATATATGTGTTAATTTCTGTTAATATTCAGTTTTTGTATTCACAATTTGGTATTTTTTGAAATTTGAAATGTTGCCTTTAGGTAGATTTTGAAACATAATATACATGTGTTAATCTCTGTTAATATTCAGTTTTTGTATTCGTAATTTCGAATTTCTTGAAATTTGAAATGTCGCCTTTAGGTAGATTTTGAAACCATAATATCTGTTAAATTCTGTTAATATTAAGTTTTTGTATTCACATTTTGGTATTTCTTGAAATTTGAAATGTCGCCTTTAGGTAGGTTTTGGAAGATAATATATATGTGTTAAATTCTGTTAATATGCAGTTTTTGTATTCACATTTTGGTATTTCTTGAAATTTGAAATGTTGCCTTTAGGTAGATTTTGAAACATAATATATATGTGTTAATTTCTGTTAATATTCAGTTTTTGTATTCACAATTTGGTATTTCTTGAAATTTGAAATGTCGCCTTTAGGTAGATTTTGAAACATAATATATATGTGTTAATTTCTGTTAATATTCAGTTTTTGTATTCACAATTTGGTATTTCTTGAAATTTGAAATGTTGCCTTTAGGTAGATTTTGAAACATAATATATATGTGTTAATTTCTGTTAATATTCAGTTTTTGTATTCGTAATTTCGAATTTCTTGAAATTTGAAATGTCGCCTTTAGGTAGATTTTGAAACCATAATATCTGTTAAATTCTGTTAATATTCAGTTTTTGTATTCACATTTTGGCATTTCTTGAAATTTGCAATGTCGCCTTTAGGTAGATTTTGAAACATAATATATATGTGTTAAATTCTGTTAATATTCAGTTTTTGTATTCACAATTTGGTATTTCTTGAAATTTGAAATGTCGCCTTTAGGTAGATTTTGAAACATAATATAAATGTGTTAAATTCTGTTAATATTCAATCTTTGTATTCACAATTTGGTATTTCTTGAAATTTGAAATGTCGCCTTTAGGTAGATTTTGAAAGCATATAGTAAATTGTGTTAATATTCAGTTTTAGTATTCGCAAGACCTTCTTTCTTGAAATTTGAAATGTTGCCTTTAGGTAGATTTTGAAACATAATATATATGTGTTAAATTCTGTTAATATTCAGTTTTTGTATTCACATTTTGGCATTTCTTGAAATTTGCAATGTCGCCTTTAGGTAGATTTTGAAACATAATATATATGTGTTAATTTCTGTTAATATTCGGTTTTTGTATTCACAATTTGGTATTTCTTGAAATTTGAAATGTCGCCTTTAGGTAGATTTTGAAACATAATATATACAGTGTTAATTTCTGTTAATATTCAGTTTTTGTATTCACAATTTGGTATTTCTTGAAATTTGAAATGTTGCCTTTAGGTAGATTTTGAAACATAATATCTGTTAAATTCTGTTAATATTCAGTTTTTGTATTCACATTTTGGCATTTCTTGAAATTTGCAATGTCGCCTTTAGGTAGATTTTGAAACATAATATATATGTGTTAATTTCTGTTAATATTCAGTTTTTGTATTCACAATTTGGTATTTCTTGAAATTTGAAATGTCGCCTTTAGGTAGATTTTGAAACATAATATATACAGTGTTAATTTCTGTTAATATTCAGTTTTTGTATTCACAATTTGGTATTTCTTGAAATTTGAAATGTTGCCTTTAGGTAGATTTTGAAACATAATATATATGTGTTAATCTCTGTTAATATTCAGTTTTTGTATTCGTAATTTCGAATTTCTTGAAATTTGAAATGTCGCCTTTAGGTAGATTTTGAAACCATAATATCTGTTAAATTCTGTTAATATTAAGTTTTTGTATTCACATTTTGGTATTTCTTGAAATTTGAAATGTCGCCTTTAGGTAGGTTTTGGAAGATAATACATATGTGTTAAATTCTGTTAATATGCAGTTTTTGTATTCACATTTTGGTATTTCTTGAAATTTGAAATGTTGCCTTTAGGTAGATTTTGAAACATAATATATATGTGTTAATATCTGTTAATATTCAGTTTTTGTATTCACAATTTGGTATTTCTTGAAATTTGAAATGTCGCCTTTAGGTAGATTTTGAAACATAATATATATGTGTTAATTTCTGTTAATATTCAGTTTTTGTATTCGTAATTTCGAATTTTTTGAAATTTAAAATGTCGCCTTTAGGTAGATTTTGAAACCATAATATCTGTTAATTTCTGTTAATATTAAGTTTTTGTATTCACATTTTGGTATTTCTTGAAATTTGAAATGTCGCCTTTAGGTAGGTTTTGGAAGATAATATATAGGTGTTAAATTCTGTTAATATGCTGTTTTTGTATTCACATTTTGGTATTTCTTGAAATTTGCAATGTCGCCTTTAGGTAGATTTTGAAACATAATATATATGTGTTAATTTCTGTTAATATTCAGTTTTTGTATTCACAATTTGGTATTTCTTGAAATTTGAAATGTCGCCTTTAGGTAGATTTTGAAACATAATATATACAGTGTTAATTTCTGTTAATATTCAGTTTTTGTATTCACAATTTGGTATTTCTTGAAATTTGAAATGTTGCCTTTAGGTAGATTTTGAAACATAATATATATGTGTTAATCTCTGTTAATATTCAGTTTTTGTATTCGTAATTTCGAATTTCTTGAAATTTGAAATGTCGCCTTTAGGTAGATTTTGAAACCATAATATCTGTTAAATTCTGTTAATATTAAGTTTTTGTATTCACATTTTGGTATTTCTTGAAATTTAAAATGTCGCCTTTAGGTAGGTTTTGGAAGATAATACATATGTGTTAAATTCTGTTAATATGCAGTTTTTGTATTCACATTTTGGTATTTCTTGAAATTTGAAATGTTGCCTTTAGGTAGATTTTGAAACATAATATATATGTGTTAATATCTGTTAATATTCAGTTTTTGTATTCACAATTTGGTATTTCTTGAAATTTGAAATGTCGCCTTTAGGTAGATTTTGAAACATAATATATATGTGTTAATTTCTGTTAATATTCAGTTTTTGTATTCGTAATTTCGAATTTTTTGAAATTTAAAATGTCGCCTTTAGGTAGATTTTGAAACCATAATATCTGTTAATTTCTGTTAATATTAAGTTTTTGTATTCACATTTTGGTATTTCTTGAAATTTGAAATGTCGCCTTTAGGTAGGTTTTGGAAGATAATATATAGGTGTTAAATTCTGTTAATATGCTGTTTTTGTATTCACATTTTGGTATTTCTTGAAATTTGAAATGTCGCCTTTAGGTAGATTTTGAAACATAATATATATGTGTTAAATTCTGTTAACATTCTGTTTTTGTTTTTGCTAGTTCTTCTTTCTTGAAATTTGAAATGTCGACTTTAAGTAGATGTTGAAAGCATATATATTAAATTCTGTTAATATTCAGTTTTTTTGTATTGACAATTCCATATTTCTTAAAACTTGACATGTTGCCTAAGTAGATTTTGAAACCATAATATTAAGTTCTGTGAATATTCAGTTTTTTGTATTCTCAATTTCATATTTCTTGAAATTTGAAATGTCGCCTTTTGGTAGATGTTGAAAGGATAATATTAAATTCTGTTAATATTCAGTTTTAAAATAAATATCAATATTTTTACATGATATTTACATTTCTGATGACGATCTGTTTTACAAATGTGTCCTGGGGCTAAAGAAATAGATTGTTAAAAACAGTTAAATCGTATATATATAAATAAAAATAGTACCGAGGCATTAGTGGTTTTAAAATAATATGTTCAAAACTGAGGTTTCAATAATTTCTTAAAATTTTCATATGATTTCTCTGTCCTCAAACGTAATGGTAATTTGTTCTAAACACTTGCCCCATAAAATAAAAACCGTCTTTGCAAGATCTAGTTTAAATCGTGGAAGTTTCAAAATGCATTGATTCTTTCTCGTATTTTTCGTAGGATTCACCTTTTCGATGTAGTTGATAAAGTTATAACAAGTTTCACCGTCAATACATTTACGTACAATACAGCAACTGTTTCTCAATATCTTGTTATGGATTGTACTAAGATAGAGGTGCATGTATTTGTGATGCACCTTGCTCGATTATCAAGTGAAGCGAGCTTTTTTAATTGAGTGTCGTTTAAATTCAAAGTGATAATGCTGTTAAAGGTTAAAGGAGGTACGACCATAGTGTTGTAAATTGTGGTTGCTATATCGGTATCCAACTGCCGTTTTAGGGCAGACAACAACCGAAGTCTATCCAATTCTTTGTTATACACACTACTATAATTTTAATTTAATGAAAGTTTAGAATCGACAATGGAGCCCAGGTATTTATAGCTAAATGTTTGGTGCATCTCCACCAAGTTATAAACTAATTTGAAAGCTTTTTGTACGGCTTTTAACAACCTTTTACTTGTTCCGATTAACACTGGTTCGGTTTTTTCTTTCTTTAAGTTAATTATTAAATCGTTATCATGTAAATACTTTGCAACGTTCGTTAGTTCTTTGTTTAAAACATTTTTAATTACGTGAATGATCTTGTTAAAGAAAATTAGGAATAGCAAGTGCCCCAAAATAGACCTTTGTGGGACACCACATTGAAAATGTTCGACTTATGATTTCACATTATCTAAAAGAACTTGCTGTGAACGATTAAATAAATATAATGTAAACCAATCAAGTTCGTTGTTTTTATAGAAGTCAGTGTGTTATTCCCTCTCGTTTTCCATATCGTGTGTTGAACAATCCATTGAGTTGTTGAATTGTAATTCGGTTGCAACACAATTTCTAGTTCTCTAGCATATTTTTAAAAACCAATTGTTCTGTTACGAGCGAACATAGTGTTACAGTAGGCTCTTTGGTTCATTGATTATTTAAAACTAACTAACTGAATAATGAGAATAATGTCAGTTGATTTCTACCGTCATCGGAGTTTTCGGCCCCGTCGGAGCACGACCCAACGGATCGTTTTGTTTCATGATGTGATACGTGACTGTTTCATGATGTGATACGAGCTACTCGAGTGAATAAAGGTCGGTTAGAAGTCATGTGCTGCTTTATATATATTTATATTTAAACGGGCCGTTATCGACTGTTGTTCGTATTTTTCAAAAAAGCGCAATGTGGATTATAGCTGTTGCCATAGCGATATAGGTTATAATCAATTTAGAAGGTTTGTTGCAACTTTGTACTTAGGTTTCTTTTATAAATAAATTGCAAGTTACGCCTAATTTGAGAGTTGCACAAGGTTAAAGGTACACATGCGTTACATTTTGTTAAAGAGCAGTACCAACAGACCGTTCTGCGGTGTGTTATAGTCTGAGATTTTTAGGTACAATGCAAGTGCATATTGTTGCTATGGTAATGTGAATTTTAATCGGTTTGAGAAGTAGGTGAGGTGTCAAGTGTCGAAGTTGACTTAGGCATACAATTACGTGCCTCTATATGCTGTTGCGTTGCCGTGTTAACAGACCATTATTTAATTTTGTTCGAATCAACGAAATATGAAATATGATCTTATATTATGAGTACAGTGAGTTGCTATGCTGATACGAAGATCTCTTCTTTTTGAGAGAATTGAATAAATTTAAAAACCTTCTTTTGAAGCAGTTAGTGGGTATATTGTAGCCGATGTCAACGTTGTTGTATTTTCTGTTTCGGAATTAACGGTACCTTTGTCCGTTACTCGTCTTTGTAAAATGGCGGAACAAGTTAGTTTCCAGTAATAGAACAACATTCTTAAAGAAAAGAGGGACAAGTTGGCTCCCAGTCTCCCGTTGTTATGTAGTTTGATAGTAAATCGCGGTGTGAAAGTAGGTAGCCAGTTGTGTTACACATAATTAAATGGTAATCATTTTACGATTTGTTGAAAACTAGTTACCAGTCTCTTCGATCCACCTTTAAATATTAAAGGTAGTAAGACATTGGAATGGGGTTTAAATTGGTTTCTTCCGTGTGAGGATATGAAATATATTTGCAAGAACGTTTTGAAAAAACACAGTGTATATTATCAATACGTATATTTTTGATTAAATAAATTAAACTAAAATTACAAAAAAATTTCAGCCGTCAGAGTTCTCTTGTCGCCCTTTTTCATTTTTGTCCGGATTAGGTGGTCCTGAATGTTTTTGTTTTTTGAATGAAATAAAAGGTTTTGTTGGAAATATTTTATGTAGTTCCCGGTCGTTTGTAATAATTGACCAATGTTTGTTCAGAATATTTTTAAGGGGCAGTAAACCCTTGTGGTAAGGTACCACAAAGGGCAAAACGTCGTTATTGCAGACGGTGTTAATTGTTTCTGCGTTACTATCTTGTTCACTTTTACTTTTATTATTATTCACGTGGACACTGTTGGTAATTTGTTTGCGTATCTTGTTATCAAGAACATCCTCCTGGTTCATCCTTGATACTATCTGAAAAATTTGGTTGACCATATTGAATTTGTATCCACGTAGAAGTAGGTTGCCTTTCAGTTGATTTAATTCCCTTGAAAGTAGTTGGTTGTCTTTTGTTATCATACGATAGCGCAGTGCTTGGGAGTAGACTATACTCCGTTTAGTGTTGTATGGATGGTAAGAATTGTAATGTAACAGCGTTCGAGTGTCGGTTGGTTTGACATAGTTTTATTTTGAGTTCTCCCGTTTTAAACCCTTATATCTCATTAACCGCTCATCAAAAGCACTTGATCATATACATTTTCTTGATCAGCAGTTTAAGCTCTACACAATAGAGGCAACGTGAAAACAATGTTCTAATTTTTTATTTGTGGATGGATTGCTGACGTCATTAAAAAAACTACAACAATCTATTTTTCCATTGTCCTTCTGCCGTAGTGGATTTTTCCACGGGCCTTATCGACTAGTTAATTATTAATACTGTACCAATGTTCAATCAAATATAAGTAATTAAATGAGGCTAAATACGTATACAATATAATATATAATATACCAAAATTATCATTCATCAAACTCTAATGGTGTTGCCTCTGCCTCTTTTATAAAGGCACAAGTAGATAAGTATGTTGTGTAACTAATAAACAATGACCCCACGCGATCGATAGTTTAAATTACAATAGGTCGCAAGATCAATTTTAGCAAGCTATTTTGCGCAAACTCTGTTGTGTTCTTATGCTTGCAAGTAATTTTTGGTTTTTATTTCTTTTTCCACGTTATCTCGTTACTTTATACTACTTTGTTCTTTTAGCATATAATACTATTTTGAAGTTAGTTATTATAGAAAATATGGTCCACAATGGCTAAAGTAACTTTGACAATTGTGGTTGTGAATATGATTTACGACGGCATTTTTTTGCCGCGGAATGCTGTCATAAATTATAAATATGCTGGATTTTTATCGCCATGCTTTATTCCTAATTCAGAAGGCTGCTAGCATGGGTTGGGCAGTATAATAATGATTTTCCAACCTAATCTAGACGACTATGTCAATTTAGACCCCTACAGCAAATCTATCTTGATTGATTGCACACCTTGGTAATTGTCTGTGTGATATTTCTTCCTTTTTATGTATATACACGTTTATGTACTCATATTGTAAGGGGATTTTGAAGCAATTTCAAATATAAATGTGAAGTCTATTTCATTAGTGATTTTGTATGTATGTATATGAAACAATTCTATTTGAAAAAAATAAAAAGGTTATACCCATACACAATAAATTTAAAACACAGACTGTAAAATAATTGTTTTCACCCTTGTAAATTTAAAGGGGAATTTTGGTCAAAAAAAATAATTGTATTTTATATTTCCATGTATTTGATACTTATAAAAATAGAAAAAAATTTTCTTTATTAAACTTGTAGTTCTGAAAGGTTGACACAAACTTTTTGAAAATGCTTCGTTTTTAAAAAAAATGTGTCAGAAAAAAAACTACTTTCCAACTCATGTATGAAATTTCACAGTTCAAAACATTGCATCGCGTGAAAGATTCACAACACAGGCTACACAGCTTTCTAGAAGAACCTACTTTTCTCTAGCTTTTTTTTGTGTGTTTAAAACCATAACTCTATATATTTCCATTAAATATTGCACTTTGCATTGATAAAAACATGCCTACGAGCACAAGAATTGACACAAAATTTTGCGTAGCATGAGTATCATCTTAAAATCATTCAACTCTCCTTCGCACATATTTTTTTCTGTATCATTTGCTACTGCCAAAAACCAAAAGAAAAACTTTCCTTTTAGGAACACAAGGTGTAACCGAATCTGAAACTTTTGTATTGTTTGTCTTAGTAATCCAGTACTAACCACTGCACTGTCTGCCTGCAGTATTTTGTGGAGAACCCATTAGTTTAGCCTAAAACTTTCATTCAAAATAATAGATTTTTATTACCCCGTTTTACGAAAGCACATGTTCTTAACAGACTTCTTTCGATGTCAGAAAAACATCCAGTGCTGGGAAATCAAATGCTAACATGGAAAAGAAGCAAAATAAAAAATACGTAACATAACGTCCACAGTCAAAATATATTCAGCATTTTAAAAGGTATAGATCATATTTACAGCCATAAAAAGTTCTTACCTGTCTGTAGCAACTTTCTGATCGACCACAGAGTGGCTGCGCCATCTTTTTCTCGTGTCAATCTCATTTGTTGCTTCAATCAATAGACTTTAGTCTGATAGTAATTTTCTGAAGAAAGTGCCACTAGTGTTTTACTAATTTGGTGCGAACTTTCTCACCAACTATTTTTAGGGTGTCAGGAAAAAAGTTCGCATGCTCTATTTTTTTATTCATGGTTATGTAATCACACTATAGACTGGAAAGCAAGTCATTATGTATTGTAGGAATTTTTTACAACTGGGAATAGAACGCATATTTTACATTTCAAACAAAAAGAATGTTGTACATTCTGAAGAAGACAGCGTGGATGAACTTCGTTTATTTGTGCTAATGATTGTGGATCTTTCTCTTTAGTTAAAATAAAATCAAACATTTGGTGTCGATTTTGTTATTTATTTATTGTGGCACCAAAGAAGCGAAACTTTGTTTTTTATCAGTTGCTCTATTCGGTAAGTGAAATTTAGCATTCTGCATCTGCAAATGCTTTTTGAATATATATACATTGTGTAAGGAATTTGCAAGTCTATCAATAAGAAAATAACACCTGAGCAATAAATCGCTCTCCCAAATGTTACAATAATTTAGACTGGGCAAGCAATCTGAATGAATAAAATAAGTTTATAAACGAATATTTTATTACAAAATCTTGTATTATTTTTCTGCAAATAATAAGATAACATTGATTTCCATGTGAGGTGAATTGATATTACTCAGCCAGAAAAACTTTTTGTGGAATTGGAGGAGCAATTATTGGCTCAGCTAGTTTCTCATTTCCCAGAATCGGGTGAGCATTTGCAAGAGCAATGGCCCCCTTTATTGATAGGCCTGAATTTTTTTTTAGACTTAGTCGTCATGCGTAAGAAGTATGTGAGGTTAACGAAAAAGACCTGGACAGAGGAAGATATTGCAAATGCACTTCATAAAAGTTAGAGGGATGCATCATGCAGGACAGTAAGGAGAGGAGAGGAGATTGAGCCTTACCAAACATCTGGTATGGCATGTGTACCAATGGCTGGGTAACAACAGAGATATTCAATGAGTGGTTACGAAATTTGCTAGTGAGATTAAGGAACGGCCACTGCTGTTAATATTCGATGGACATCTCATGTTTCTCTGCCAGTGGTAGAAAAAGCCATCGAAGAGGATATAACGTTAGTGAAGTTTCCACCGCATGTAACTGAAAAGTTATGACCACTTGATGTTGCTTGTTTTGGCCCTTTAAAACAGAAGTATACGGACTGTTCGAAAGTGATCCTAGTACTGTGACCGATGTCTGTTAATTTGACATGTGCTTATTGAAGATATTATTTTGGTTTGTCTGTTCAGTATTCATATTACTGTGCAAAGTTGATCATTTCTTGAACATGATAGTTTAGTAGGCGACGTTTCAGGAGATCCTTCTCCAATCATCGGGCAAAGTAAAATGATGTTGAGCACGTATTTATATAATTGCAGAGGATCAAAATTCATAAAAATTAACCAATCAGGAACAAGCTGATAATTAAAGTTAGTTACAGTAATTAACATTTTTCGGACCTAGATGGAGATAACTACTTCTTCTGTAGGGCTTGTAACCAAATTTCAGGAAGTTGATGTAGGATACTGTTTATGTGTTTGTTACGTTATACACTGTTGATGGTTTCTTTTATGTTCCTAGCTGTTGTTCTGGATTCTCTGTGAATGATTTTCTTCTCATCTCAATTAAACTGATAACTTCTGCTCCAGCCGTGGTCCGCAAGTTTGATTTTCTTTACATCTCCGTTTCTCACTGCGCGCAAATGTTCTTAAACTCGTTGCTTAACTTTCTTTTTGTTTGGCATATATACACTACATCACAATCTTTACACGGGATTTCGTAAACAACATTGCTTTGTTCTTCCAGGTTTATTTTGTCTTTTGGTTTAGACAAAGTGCTTCGTAGGGTTGCTTTAGAGTTAAGAACGCATTTGATATTGTGTTGCCCTAAAACTCGACGAAGAATCTCGCTGGTACCTGATGTGTTAATGTGTTCTTTACATGTCGAATTTTTTCTTTCCTCTCCTTTTTGTCACTGACTGCACTATTGGCACGATTCAGTATGACACTTTCTTTGCAAGATTTCTGATGGTTTGATTCAAAGTTAAGATACTTGTCAGTGTGTGTTGGTTTACGATACACTGGAATTGACATGGAACCATTCTTGCGTTTGACCAAACTGTCCAGGAAAGTCATACTTCCATCTTGTTCAAGCTTGACAGTGAATCTCTTGTGCTTGCATGTATATTTCTACAACTACTGATGATGCAGGGCCTCCCATGGCAACTCTGTCTCTTTGAGTGTAGAAGTTCTTATTATTCAGCCAAACGCAGAAAATCCTGTACTGGAATCTTTGTCTTTTTACCGAATGCAGTATCGTTTTCGATAAGGTCTTTAATGATATTCCAGGTGCCTTTTATGGGAACATTTGTGTAGAGTGATGTGACATCAAATGATACCATGCATTCGTTGTCTGCTACCTTTATTTTTTTATGTATTCCGAGAATTTTTAGGAGTTTTTGCTATGGTCACTTGCTGTAAATTTGCTGAGGCTGGAAGCAGCAAATTTTGATAGGCTGTATAAACGTTTTTCGCGGTGGTGGTCCGTCACAAGATTTCAGTCGGTAATACTGTTTATTGTCGATGTATTCCTCTTTAACTCCATTAAGATGTGCCCCCTTTTTCGTTTGATGACTTCTGTAGGATCTTTCTTGAGAAGTTTGTAAGGCCCGTTGTTGATGTAGTTAGATATTCATGATAACCGTTGTTCTCACATTCCTTTTAATAGACGGTTTGTTTCTTCTGTCGTTAGTTGTCTGTTGGACAGAGTTACTGTCATTTGTCTACACCCGCATGCGTATCATCATTGCATCTCTCATTGATTTTTTGAACTTCTTAAGGTGTCTTCTTAACCTGCTTATATTGGTCGACGGAGAGTCTTGATTTGATGGTGTTGTCAAGTTCAAGTATTAGGTGATGTAGGGCGTTACGTGATTTAGGTGGATTCTTTCTTGCAACAACTGGCGTCCTGCACGCTGTAAAATTTTCTTATTTCTTTCATTACTCTGCAGTTAAGTCGAAGATCGTTAGGTGTTATTTCGTTGTGAAAGACATTAACTTCCTGAGATATGGTTACCAGCCCTACAGAAGAAGTAGTTATCTCCATCTAGATACGGAAAATATTAATTGCCGTAATTAAATGTACTTGTCAGCTCTTTCCTGATTGGTTAATTCTTATAAATTTCGATCCTCTGCAATTATATAAATACGTGCTCAACATTATTTTACTTTGCTCGAGGATGGAAGGATGTCCGGAAATGTTGCCTACTAAACTATCATGTTCAAGAAATGATAAACTTTCACATTAATTGACATGTGCTGTTTCGATATCCTTAAATGTTAACAACACGTTTTCTGGCTTTGTCTCGATGCACAATGTTGTTGTTATGAAGAAAATATACCGCTTGTAAAAACTCCATGAACGAAGCCTTGCACTTGCTTTCTGCCAAAGCACCGTACTTTTTAAGTGTTGGAAAATTTCTCCTCCATCAATGCATTCTAAATCGATACAGAGATTTTTTGTATTACCCGTTTTAAAAGAACTATCGCATTCGAATATGAATGTAATTCGAATCTAAAATGTAAAAAACAAACTGTTGTTGTCGAACGAAGTTAGTGGTAATAGTTACAAATATATTTTAAAGACAGAAAAAACGTACGATGATATAACATCACAAAGAGATTAAAAATGTATCAAACAATTGTATATGCTATCGATTTATTCTCTTTCTAATGGAAGAAGAAACTGACGAAGATTCATGTGAGGAAAGGCTATTAAAATTGTGAGGAAGCCTTTAAAAAAAAGGAAAGTGACGAGGTCCAACAATGGTATGCTGTCATTTATGGTAAAGGAAGAAGACAAATGCTGTACATTGGGTTACTGATGCCACTGAGAGACAATGTTCATCATTGAAAATTGACTGTCTTAAACTGCATAATGGATCAGGAACTGTTCTGGAGGAGGTACCAGAACACCGGGCAAGAGATATTGATGTTTTCCCACTGTATAACATCATAATGGACTTGTTCAAAGTAAAACCGGAGAGAAATTAAAAACAAATTGTAGCATGCGATGTCAAAAATATTTCCATTTAAATTTAATATAAGTACAAGGTTGAAGAATGAGGCGTATGTTTTCTTTGTTTTCCATTCCCATCCACCATTTTCTACGAATGTCATCTATTTGCTTGTTGGATAACATAACCTAAAAGAAAAGTAAGAGAATAAAAAGACCTTGCTCAGAAAAAAGTGAACTTTCAACCAGCAGGTGCAAACATTCTGACCATTTTGGAGGGGAGAAAGTTTGCAGATTTTTTTAGATTTATCACCACAGCTTGAGTCTAACCTATTTCTGTTTGCTCAAATTAAAGATGGCAGCATGGGCCATGTAAATTAAAGGGGCTGTAGTTAGGGAAATAATTTGCAAATGCGAACTTTAAGCCTGACTTTTTTTATTGAAGCGTTTTTTTTTCCACTGGGAGTCTAAATATATACTATATACCCGAATTTTCTTACATTATTATCTTCGTCTTTTGTTGTCAGCTTTTTTATCTCTTTCTCCTTATTTTTTCCTTAGTTTAGCATATTAAAATAATAAAAATGTATAGAAAAAACACTTCTTCATGTGATTACACTTAATCCCCAACACTAAACTTTGCCTTTTGAACTGTATAATGTCATAAATGAAACTGAGCCCAGCATTCGTAAAAATGTAAAGGGGTCAGTATACAAAGGTATCTTAACATGTGGTTAACACAGATTATTTCAGAAAAAGAAAGGTTTCACTTTAAAAGAATTATGGCAATTGTCTTCTTTTCTTTTATGACCATTGCTTATGAAAATGTAATTTTTGACAGCACATCCTCTTTAACGGTACTTTGTTGTAATTTTTACCTTTTTTATCTTCTCTGATTTCAGAAATTATACCTTAAGCCGTTAAGCTTGACCTTAGGTATGTGTAGGCTTTGTCGCATTTCTAAGTTACACTAAAACGTTGTAATTAAATGTTAAAAATGAAATACACTTGTGCGCACACAGATTAACGTTGTATATATCCTACCTAAATGTGTAAGCGAACAAACTGCACACTATCTTCACAGCTTGGACAAGCACATCATCTTACAGCTTGGACAAAGCACACAAATTGCGATTCTGTACTTGCAGGGTAGAAATTTTAAATAGCGAACCTTGTTTCCTGGACAATTGACCCACGGCAATTAACGTAAACTGAATTTGGACGTCGGTTAATCAACCTCGATCCCAGGGCCCGTAGCGTTTTTTGATATGAGGATGAAACGCGTACGAGGCCCTGGTACAACAGACTCACTCAACCAATGAGATTGCGTGTACGGCTTTTTTAAATTATGTTAAAAAGATAATTAATTCAGAAGTTTTTTTTGCAAGCACAGCATTTTTTTTATTAACAACAAATATGGCGAGCGATGAGCATTACGAAGATATTTATGATTACTTGTTTATGAAGAAAATATTTATATTCACGTTATTTTTGACTTTCCTTGCATCGTTTAAATTTTGAAACAAATCAAAATTAAATTAAATAACAAATTAAAATCAAAAACATTACTTTTGTTTTCTCACTGATGGTGGAAAAGGCAGCTGACAAAACTCAAATGGAATCGGTGTTGATGAACATCCTGTCCTGCGAACGAAAGTAACAGGTACTCTCACCTTTTGTTGAGACACAATACTTATATTTTTAAAAAAGGAAAATTTAATTTTAGTAAATAAAAACTTCATACAGATGCAACTGTAGCATGGATGCTGAGTAACTGGCTATAGATGCTGTTGGCTTGAAGATGCACAAACAATTACAACAATGACAACCAATTTTTCTTAAAAAGCCGCACATGTCAAGAGATATCTTTTAAGAAACTTTGGGGACAAATATACTAGCTAAAGTATTGAAAAATAAATGAAAATAATTTAGGAAATAAAGTATAGCTAGCTATAAATAAAAAGAAATATATACAAAACGTCACAACTAATATATTATTGTTTTTAGGCAATAAGAAAGAAAATATCACAACACAAAGTTTATGGTGGGTGTGCTGAAGTATGCAGGCTGTGTGCTGAAACAAACTTAAAACGGTTTTAGTCAAATTTTCGGAAGTATTGGACTTTGAAACAACTTTAAGAAAAAATAAAAGATATTGTGGGTATCGTAATTATGCAAACTAATACTGTCGTAAATGTGAAAGACAATTCAAGATTTTCTGCCAGATTGCACAAATAAGCTTTTAGAAAAATTGCAGGTGTGAAGAGCGTTATATCATCATCTAAAGCTCATTAATGTTATTTTGTTTCAAACACCTAGTGCTGATATTATGTCCAGTATAATATAATCTTGCCAATTCTTCTTGCCCTCAATCGACCAGCCTGTCCAAATTTGTTGCATATGTATATATATAGTCTTCAATGGTACTTGTTTGGACTTATATTGGTAAGATTTGTTTGATATATGGTGCATAAACTCCCATACCAAAGCAGAGGTTGCTATAATAAACGTAAACGTTCAGATCTTTTTTTGCAACTTCAAGAAGAATTTGGTTTTTACATGATCTTTGTTTGAGGTGGATGAAATTGGCACAATTACACAATTGCCTTGTACTTGTTTGTTTAAAACATTTATTATAAGTTGTAAATATATCCACAAAACCCAATCCGCAATATTCCTTCCTTGCCAACTTTTCTCTTTTTTCTGCAGGGTATAATATACATTTTTTCTATTTGGATCGACAGATATTATTGTTAAGGGTTCTTAATCGGGTATATATGTTTCATTCTAGTCACTGTTTTTCCTGGTTCCGGGTAGTAGCTGTGTGACAAGTGTGTAGCTTTGAGCTAGCTAGCTATATCTATTTTATATATCACATTTTTTGTTATCCAGTTGTTATACACAGAGATTCTTAAGTATAAGTTATTGGTCATATAGCTATATATATATAAAGTACAAAACAGGTGTCAACGCAGTAAGCTTCATCAATACACAGCTTGACATTTCTGATAATTTCTATTTTCATTAAATTTCTTTCTCTTTTGATCAAAATTGCCTTTGGGAAGGCAAAATTATGAAGTCACAATGTTCATCAAATACAAATGATGGCAAAACATCTTCTATTTTTATCGTTAAGACAGAAATCTCAAACAACATCTGTGCAGCATTCTCCTCAAAATTTAAAATCACGTTAAAATGTAGCTTAGTCATTTCTACTTCTTCGAGAAATAATTAGTCTCACGGTATGAAAAATTTAGTATGTTATTGCCAGTTAACCCTATACTTAAAACATATATATATGTAAAGGAATTGTAAACTTTCTTTTTCAAAATATTTCACAAAAAATTATTTCACTTTTCTTCATGGTCTTCTAATTTATAACGGTTTACTTCCTTTTAATTCTCAATAAGAGAGTTGTAACAAAAGAAGAGATTTATTTAAACAATAGTTAACTGAAACTGTGAAGTCGTGTATTGAAAATTTTTCATCTTTTTTTCTGATGACATCTGGTAGCTAGCTAGCTAACAGTTGAAAAATTAAAGTTTTTTTCATATCCTTTTGATGACACTCCAATGACATCCTGTCCTCGTACTATTGACTCTAAGCATTTGACGTGTTAAGGTCAGGAAAATTTCGGCTCTCTAAAAGATCTCTGAATTTTCTCCCAACATTTTGCAGCTGGTGTAAATTATTCTTTAATATTTACAAGTGCTGTAGTTTTTACTATATGTGTATACACCACAAGATGACTAGAAAACTACCAAGGGTTGTATTTATTCTGGAATTTTACGGTGTAGCTATAGGTAGCTATTCAGCTATAAAAAATGCAGTAAAAGACTTTTACAATTTTACAAACTCCTGCCACTAAAACTCCATCTTTAATCGAAAACGTCACGCATACATTACTTTTCTCTGCATGCTTAATTTTGGGCGAATTTCAGTCTGTACCAGGGCCTCGTACGCGTTTCATCCTCATATCAAAAAACGCTACAGGCCCTGGATCGAGGTTGGTCGGTTAATCAAACGTTACTCAACGCAGGCTAGATAAAAAAAGCTCAATATGACCAATCTCGTCTACCTCACTTTGAGACTCCATAGCAGCAGGTTACAAAAAGTTAGGGATGTTACTGCTGGTATTTCGTTTGTTCAATGCTTCTCGAGTAAGATTAGAACTATGGTAATTTTGTTGCTGCTTTTATCTCATCTCTCAGTGAAATAAAACTATTCACTAAATTGCTAAGACATCCTGAGAAAATGTGTCCGCTATCAGTAGTGTTGGCTATGTAAAGATTACTTGCCCTCACTAGGTCTTAGAAAAATAGCTACGATAGCCCTGAAGGCTCGTTGGAAAATACGAAGAGCGAAAGAAACATTTGGTGCGCGCGAGAAAAATATTGACTGCAAGTTGGAAATATCTTATGCGAGCGCGTTCTGTTTATTTGTGTGTGGATGCGAGAAAAATGAAATGCAAGCAAGATTGATTTAATTTGAGAAGATTGCAGATTTTATTCCGCAGAATTTCAAGAAACTGATTTTGGTCCTTCATTCCCGATATGTATAAATACATTGATGATTTGTTCTTTTAACTACACCTGTTACTTAATCATAATGGCCTCCAAAGTGATGTGATAATGCCTTTTCCGAATTTCTTACTTGTATTAATCAAGGAACGAATGTCAACAAAACAGAGATTTTGTGAAAGAAATGTCTAATACAGGTCCTTTAGACACGATTGTTTCTGCGATAGCTGACATCATTCGTTACTGTTTCATTTAAATTAACAGAGTTTGCCCTTCGCTGAAATCAGATTCTACTTATCCCCAGTCAATTATTCGTTGCTGCCAAGAAGTAGACCTGATTCCTTTTATGAGTCTATCATTTACATGACCCTATTAGGCCCCATCTACACCATCGTTTTTTTTTTAAATATTATAATCAGTAATTTGGCGTGCGTGCACTGATAATAAAATTTATGGAAAGAACCTGACGAAGGCTCGTTTCCATTCGACTGCATTTTCTGCTCTAGCGCAAAAAGCTCAAACAGAAATTAATTTCCATCTTGCTTCAATTTTTTCACGCGCGAAATTTAAAAAAAAGTGGCTGCTGCTGTTAACAAAAGATTATAAACTAAAACTACCTTATCGGACAAAATGTTTTGTCGGACAAAAGTG